>CAMOHE010048085.1:0-18980 GCA_946598075.1 Artocarpus hirsutus
GTTAAATAATTTAACGACACTAAACTATTGTCGTTAAAAGGAGACCTTTAATACGACATCTACATAGATGTCGTTAATTATTGTTTCAAATGTCGTTAATGATATTTTCGTTGGAGATGTCGTTGTATGTACTTTTTAACGACATTCAAAAACTAAATGTCGTTAAATGTAGTTTTTCTTGTAGTGCGAACGTGTTTTTGGATAGATTTTCTACTTTTTGTTTTGTTTTGTTTTTTTTTTTTAAACTTGTTTAGAAAAATGTTACCCAACGGGCCTTAGTTTATGAAATGGTGTATAAACTAGAAATCAAGTTGGCCTCACAAAAATAATAATAATAATAAGTATAAATCATAGAGGACCTAAATTAATCAGTTATCGGTGCTCGTGACAGGAATGAACTAATGTTTTTATAAACTAAGTATAGGCAACTTTATAAATTTCTTATTTTCTTGCAATTTAATAAAAACAAGCAAAATGTTTTTATTTTCCGACTTTTCACAAGGATTTTAGCGATTACTTCACCACATGAAGGCATTCAGTGTTTGTGTATGGATTTTTTTTTTTTTTTTTTCTAGGAATGCTTTTAAAAGATGGCATTAGTAGCTTATTAACATGTCACAAATGTTGCCCTACCCCTTGCCTGTGAGAGAAGTTATTATAATATAACTTGTAGCAGGCAAAAGTATCTGGGTCTTAGATCCGCTTTGTCTCTGTTCACATCAAAGAAAACAAGGAGTACCAAATCTTAAAAACTTGGTGGTTCATCCTTCGTTTCAATATTTTTTTGCAAGTATACTCCATCATCTTGGACCCTACGTATTTAAGCCTCACACATGCATCGTTGTCTCTGTATCGGGTAGGAAATCATATCTGTCGAAACGTTTTGAGAAAAGAAAACAATTCAAAAAATATTAATAATTAGAGAGTAGAGACAAGTTCTGTAACTTATGATGCCAGCAGAGAAATGTTAGGCTCACTTTCTTTGCTACTCTTTTCATCACTTTTTATGTTTTTTTTTACCATGTGTCATCTTATTTTTCAAAAAAATAAAACATTACTTGTAGGCATTTTTTTTTAGTTTATTATAAATTTGCCATTGTTTAATAATAGTATAAAAACAGAAACCTAGATAGTAGAACTAATAAAAGCAAAAAAACTAAAAAGAGCGTGGTTACAGGGTATCCATAACAACACGTTATTATACAAGTTTTCAAAACGAGAAAACCTTTTGTCTTCCAGCCTTTTTTACATGACAAGTGTTTAGCTTTTTGTAAAACAAACCAAAGTTTATATAGACATATATATAAAATCATCGTTGATGGTACAACTTGAAGACCCGCTATGATAGATTTTGTCTCCTTTTTCAACCTCATGAACGATTATTGATTGGGGCCTCACGTTGGTAATATATATATATATAATTTAGGCTATTTGAGGAAATGAATTTTATACACGCACGCACAGGGGAAAAAATCAAAAGCAGATTAAAAATAATATGCACTTAAGTTGCAAAATACAACAACGGCAAATTTGTAATAAATTGTAAAAGAATGGACTGTAATTAAGGTTTTATTTTCTTGACAAGTGACAGGACACGTGACAAGAAGATAACATAAAGAGTGATAAAAAGAATAACATAAAAAGTGACGATAGCATTTCTCAGCAATAGATAGATTACTCTCTTTAAGAGGGCATTTCCACAAATTTGAGTGAATCATTATTGAAATCCCCCACAAAGAGTCGGTAATTAAAAAAATCATTCATCCCCTCTTAAAACGTTAATAAAAAAAAAATGTAAGGATAATAAGCACTATCACCAATAAAATATGATCTATTACAGGACCTATTTTTTATTAGTAGATGATGTTTAATATCAGTGACGAAGCCAATATTTATTAGTACGGTCTACTTTTTTATCAAGATTTTACTAACACGTAGAGAACTATTAATTTAAGAAACCAAATCTAATTTATATATATATCTACGATATTAAAATTAAAACCACTATACTAACAAAGTTTTAACTGACCCCTATCTCTGTCATTATTTAACATCATTGGTGCCTTTTCGCAATGGTCTTAATCAATAGTCGATACGAATAACAAAACAAAACATTAACAAGCTTGTTACTCCACCAACTAATATTTACGAAACAAAATGTGAGCAGCACATATTTCTTCGCTGGTTATTATACATTACCTATAGTTATAAAATGAAAAAGGATTACTTATAAAATTCTCCTTAAATTATAGCCTTTGTAACAATTTTTTTTCGAACTTTAAAAGATACATCCACCCCCTGAAGTATAAAATGTTAACAACAATGGTCCTTCTGTAAGAAATTTAAAGGCAAATTGACAAATAATCTTAAAATTAGAAGTATTTTAATAATCTTAGTTATAAAAAAATTAAAACTATCATAAAATATTTTTATTGACAATTAAAAAAATAATTAAAAATATACAACTATCTAGATCCCTCCTTTTTTTAATATGCCAAAATTTTCTTTGAAATTTTATTTACTTTTTTCACACTCAAAAAGTATTTTGAAATTTTAAAAGGTATAAATACTAATAAGACCTTCAAAAATATGAAAGAAATTTTATTAATAAGTCAAAGTTTTTTCTCTTTCAAAATTTTGTTTTTTTTTTTTTTTGGTATTGAATGTATTTATGTATTTATGCATTTCACTAACAGGCTATTTAGCAAGGATAGTCTTAACCAACTTCTTAGTTATGAACAGTATAAAGCTTTCACATACTACAGTAAAAAGAAAAAAGTTGTTATAGTGTAAAGCTCTCGCATGCTACAGTAAAAACAGTTCTAACCAATGATTCTAACCATTATGCCAAACACCCTATAAGATATATAACTCTTAAGATTTTAAAATACTTTTTAGGTGTGAAAAAAATAAAATTTTAAAGAAAATTTTTGTATATAAATAAAGAAGGGTTCTAATGGTATACAGGTTTTAATTGATTTTTAATCATCAATAAAGATTATTTTTATTATAGTTATATATATATGTCCATTTTATAATTAGAATTACTAAAATAACCCTAGCTTTATAATCATTTTTTAATTTTCTATTAAAATTCGAACACAAGGACAATTTTTATTAACAACTCATACTTATGAGGAATGGATGTTACGTTTTAAAATTCATGGCGACAAAGTATCACAAAAACTATAATTCAAGGAAATTTTTGTAATTAATCTAAAAAAATTCCCTATTGCCATGACATCATATAACCTAACGTGAATATGAATTTGATAGCTTATCCAAAGAGAGATAAGATTTGATTCAACTTGTTCAACTTTTTCTTCGTTTCATGAAGCTGTTCATTTTGACATATGAGAGCTCTAATTCCAGCTCCGACTTTCGTTTTTTCCATTTTTTATTTTGTTCATTTTTTTTCCCTTCAGTTGGGAACAATTATGGTTGGTCATATAGGATTCAGCTGTTTCTATTCCCGTAAAATTCAGTTCATCGGCCCAACAGAAAAATACAAATTAGAAATACTCACAACACAGTGTGCATGTTAACGGGTTAATTTCAGTTCAATGAGGGGAAATCATGTTTATTTAAAAAATAAATAAATAAATGAATAAATAAAAGAAACAGAAGGAAAGAATGAGATCAATTGAGTTCAAATTGTTGAGAATCTTCAGGGGCGTCCATCATAATAAATTAAACTTTCTTTTGAAGTTCTTTTATAATTAACACACTTAGCAAGCTTTAGAAAACACCTGTACTAAATTAAGAAGTAATAAGAGGAATGATTACAAAAATATTCTTAAATGCTGAATTTATCACTGTGCTATCAATAATCACAAAACTAGCATAGTCATTTTGGGTTTAGCAAATATGCCTTTTTTTTTTTCTTCGTTTGATCGGGTCGTTGTTAATAATCTTATGTTATATCAATAAAAATATTTTAAACAATATAACCCGTAGCATGATATTTTAATTAAAAATACATGATATTATTAACGGAACACAAGAGTTATTCCTCATTTCAACCTTGGACATCATCGTGCTGCAGTTATGTGGGCAAAGTCGATAGAGTTTTGGATAGGTCGCTGGAAAGAGGCAACAAGTATTGAAGGACACAGTATGACGTGTGTCAGTGCTAGGCTGTATTGTGCCCAGTCTGAGAGGGAAAGTTATGTGGGCTCCAAGACAGTAGGATTCGTGAGTTGGCACAAAGGTAAGCCGAAAGCTCAATCCATTACTTACAACAGTAGTTAGTTTGGGCAAATCCTCTTCCTCCTCTTCTTTTCTTTAGAACATTGAGGGAAATAACAAATTTATAAGGGTTAATTAAAAGTAATAGAAAAGTTTTAAAACATAGAAAAATCAAACCTCCAGTGGAATCGCCGGAATATGCCGGGTCCGGTGAAAAGTATATCGATGGAAGGTATATTAATATGTCAGAATATGCCAGAAATCCATCTTTTTTTTTTCGCCTGCAGGTCTTCAGTTCTTCTCTGTTCTCTCAATGTTAAAATTTCATGGAAGGTGGAACAACTCGTCCCGGCGACGAGTCTTGGCGCTGATGATGAACCATCGCGCCCTCCGCTGCACACGGAGTGTTCGACGAGGACAGAGGACTATAAAATTGATAAAGAGGGGCGTTATTATTATTTTTTTTTTGGCTGAAAGATGAAAAGGAGGCGTTTAAGTTTGAAACGCTAGTGTCTATGCTTACTGTATAACTTTTAATTGAGTTGGCAGATTTAAATGACGTGGCGTAATTTCACTCGAGAAACAGTGAGAAAAACAGAGAAAGAGGGCAGAAGATCTTAGTCCAGTCGATAGCCTTTCTTGTTATCACCCTTTTTTTCCCCTCGTTTGGTACTTTGGTTATTGGCGGAAGACTACACCAAACCAACAATCTAGGGGAAATTTTTTTGACATGATTTATCATTTATTAACACGATCATATTTCTCAACTGAGCAAATTATAGGCAATCCAGTACCAACTTTGGCTTGTAAAATTCTTTATTTTAAATTAAGAAGTACTGAAAACTATATTAGAATTTAGAATGGTCGATAATTAATTTCTACTACATTGTCTTATAACTACAAGCCTACATCTAAACGAAAAGTGCGCTCAAGTATTATAAGTACATACATATACTAACATTCTTCCTACTAATCAAATTTATATATATGTATATATGCCAATCATGACTCGTTCCCCACTATTTAAAACCACTACACCAAATATAGATAGATCAATGCTCACGAACAAAAGCCTTTAAGTAATCGAGTCAAAAGCTCAACAACTTGGCAGGAATGAGAGGCAAGTCAACCTCGTCACACCATTCCACACACCTAGTCTCAAAATACGAACTCTTCACCTGGTTTGGCCAATAACTCACCCAAACTTTCCCTCCAATTCTCCACTTCAACACGCTCCCTTCCATCTCCTTACTCAGCCTCCACCCAACTTCCTCCCCGTAATCATCCCCCGCCAGCACCAATCCGCCGCTCTTCGTAAACACCCTGTTCGCCCCGCTATACCTGTCCCGAAACCCGCAATGATCGTCGCCACTTCCGCCAATAGACGGCTTCCACGTGCCCACTTCTCGGCCCGTGGCGCCGTCACAAAGCACCGCGTCGAACACCGCTGCGTTGCCCTCGGCGTCCTGGTCCCACCGCCAGCTTCTCTGCTTAGTCCTCGTCAACGTTCTCGACGTGGCCTTCACCTTAGGAGATGATAACATCTTCGATGTCCCGAAACTGCCCTTCACGATGCTCTGCGTTTTAACCTCTCTCTCCCCGTGCTTGTCCGAGGACCGGCCCAAACTCAGCCCGGAGACGTAATTAGCCCCGACTTCCGGCCCAACCCAAACCCGGATTCTCGACGGGAAGTGCCTCTCCTCGCCGAATTCCACGTCATCGCCGTCGCCGTCCTTGTTGTTGTACCCGAGTTTCGCCACGTGCAGGCGTAGATTATCCACATGTGCGTTTACCTGAATTAACCCTTCGTAGAATCCAACGTTGTATTCCAACTGAATAACGGCCTCGAGCTGTTGGTGCGCCAGAGCATATTTCAGCACTGGAAACTGGATATTGTTATTCGAGCTGCGCGTTACTTTCATCTCCGAAACCGGCGCGTAGCCCTTAAGAGTCCAGAATCCATGGGCCTCCTTCGCGTAAGAGAATCCCAGATTGTTATTGTTAGAAGACGACGTCATTAATGGGGTTAACATCTGTAATCCTACGCCCACCTCCTTTAAAATGCACCATTTTGCTAACATATACCCGATGGTGCGCATGAAACGGAGCTCCGCGTCTACTCCGACGGTGGAGAAGAACGCGCGCAGAGCCCGCGAGTTCTTCGACGACACGACGGCCTCAAGGTTCGGAGCCAAAAGGGAGCGGAAGTAGAGAGAGCCCACCTCGATGGGGGCGTCGCAGGCGCAGAGCCAGAAGAGGCGTGTCAGGAGGACGAGGGTGAAGAAGCTGGAGAAGGATTCCGGCGAGTGAGAGTCCATGATCCACGAAACGACGTCGGCTTTGAGCTTCTGGAGCTGGGTGCGAGGGCAGGAGGAGGTGCTATAGTGCACGGTTGGTGAACGGGAGATGGTCTCCTGGAGAAGCTGAAGAACAAGAGGGAGGAAAGGCTTCTCCGACGAGAGATGACACGTGTCAGAAACCCAGAGAATCTTCTGAGAGGTTGTCAAATGGTTGAAGCCGTGCAAGTATATAGAGAAGGTCACCAGAGAATCGACGGTGGAACCGGAGGTTTTCTCGACCCTGAGTTGAATAGAGCGAGTAGAGTTTTCCGGAGCTGATGAAGTGCCCGAACTCGCGAGTTCGAAGACGGGTGGTGACGAGTCTGACTCGGTCCACTCGTTCGACTTTGGCAACTCACAAATCCATGACCAGACATCCATCATTTTTTGCTAACTTGTTGATAACTTCTTTCTTTTTTTTGGGGGAAGTGTTTGGGAGCTGGGAAAGTGTGAAGAACCGGAATTAGAGGATCGTTGGGGATTTAAGGAGAGAATGAGTGATAGCAGGCTTGCCAACATGGAAGTAGTAAGACAAACCACGTCGTATAGGAGGAAGCTGGGTTTCTATCTGGTGGTTCTAATTAGTGGTTTTGCTCGTTTTGATGAGGTTTTAAATTGGATGCATTTATGAAAGGTGATTTTCTTTCACTTTCCTTCTTCGATTCTTTCGTTTTCTAGCTTGCTGAAGAATCGGATTGAAAATGCATGTGTGCTACATATCTCGTTAGTGGCGCCAAAACCGAAGACGTGGAGTTTGTGCAGTTTGGATTTTGGCGGTTTACACGTGGAGAGTGTTATAGCTGCAGACAAATTTATGGGCCTTGAAATTTTACAATCACAAAAAAAGAAAAAAGAGAATAAGAAAACAAAATATTAAATGAGGAGAATAATTGATATCGATCACATCGGTGGCCATGTGAACTTAGTTAGAAATATCTCAGAGGAAATCTAATGCAGAAAAGTCTTCCGTTATTTATTTTTTTAACTCTGATCTCCAGCTAGATGCATGTCTGTATGCTCTATATATGTATTTAGTTATTAACTCTGATTTCCAATCATACGTGATGTTTGATGTAGGGGTGCAATTTGGTTGAGACCAACAAACTTTACTTCAAAGTATAAAGGAGAAACACTTAATAACCCTTTGAGAAAAGCATAAGCATAATGAGACACATAGACAAATCTACATTTTGGTCGGTTTTGGTTTTTCGGTTTTGTATAAATATTCGGTTTTTCGGTTTTACACCTATAATTATGTGGAAATGTTTTTATTCGGTTCGGTTCGGTTCTAAACCGAACCGAAATTTAAAGACCGAAACCGAACCGAATATTTTTCGGTTTGTATGAAACCGAATTTTTCGGTTTTGGTCGGACGGTTTTTCGGTCGGTTTCGGTTTTTCGGTTGATTTCCAATCAGACGTGATGTTTGATGGTACTTTATACATGAATAAAGTAATAGAAAGATTACTTTATTTTTTTTCCGTTACTATGAGGTAAAATTTCTAGCCATCAATGCAGCCGGTGAAAGCAATACGATCTAGAAAACTTTGACGACTGCATTCATATGTCGAGAGCGGCTTGTAGAGGGATAACATATATGTCTAGTACGTGTATTGTTTGGAGCCACAAACGGTTAAATGGTTGATTTTCGCTGTCATTTGGCACGCCCTAAACAACGGTTATATAATGATGGATCTTTAGAAATAGTCGCCTTATATCCACACGCACACATCAAACGATAATTTTCAAAAAATATTGTCAAATTAATCTTACCCTTATCAATGTTATCTATTAAACAGAATACATCAGTAAATAGGGGACAAAAACGCAGGGGTTCAAATTTTGAGAACCCCAGTAAACACATCCCACTGTCCCACGCCGCCGTCAACACATTTCCCGCCCCATAGAATTGTTGCCCGAAACCTAGTAGTGTGCCGTGCGATGCTTCTCCTGCCACTACTACAAGAGCTATTTTAGAAGATGAGATGCGGTCATTTTTAATAACGGTTGTTTGAAAAACCAATGTTAAATATAGCTAACAAAAGAAAGACATGTGCAAGCGGAGAGTTTTGGATTTTGTCCTTTTTTGTAGACGGTTTTTAGCTAAACGTTTGTTGTTTATACATTTTTAACAACAATTTTTAACTTAACCGGTATCGATGTTATTTAACTCTTTTAACAACAATTCCTCGCCGATGTTTTTAATTATCTTTAATGGTGGTTTTTGACCGTCTTTAAACATTTTTAATAGTAGTTTTGACTGACTTTAAGTCTATGGTTTTCAACCGTTGTCTTAAATCATTTTTTATAACGGTTTTTCATCATTGTTAAAAAGACCAATTTTTAATCATAAAAGCTTTGATGTTGGTTAAAAAATCAATATAAAAAAGGCTTTAATAATAGTTTGCTACATATGTTAAAAATGATTTTTTTAGTAGTGTGCCTCCATCGCCACCTTCAACACATTCCAAAGAAAATTTTAAGCATTTAGGCAAAAATAAAATAAGTTTTAGTAATTGATTTTGTTGATTGATCATTTATGAGTTTTTTTCCTTGGCTTTGACTGATATTTCTTCGAGTATATTGAGATTAGAAAAGGTTGTTTGAAATATGAGAAAGTGATTGTTTTGATTGTGTATTACATGAAATTAGTCATGAATTTAATTGTTGAGTTTACAAATTGGTTTAGTAATATGAAATTTGTTATTTTAAGTACTTTTAACGTTTAACTTCTAGCATTTTGATGGGAAAATTTAGACTCATTTTTTTACAAAACTAATATGTTAAAATTCAATTCATGTTTGCTTTGTGAAAATTTAGGCTCTTTTTTCTTTTTCTTTTTTTACAAAACTACTTTTTAAAAATTCAATTCACGTTTTCTTTTAAAATAGAAAAAAATTAAACTACATAGAAAAATTATAATTATGATGAAATTAAGATTTAATAAAATTTTCAAAACATTTCAAAATAGTCATAATTATATAACAATTATATGTCACATTTTATACTATTTTAAGCCATATATAATGTTAACAAATTGCAACCATATCAACTCACATTGTCTCTTTATTTCATCTGGAGAAGGAGGAAAATAGTAAGTTTAGGATTAATAAAGATTAATCTCATGTTATTTTGAGAAATATAGAAAATAACATAATTTAATAAAATCAAATTTATTGCACACTTAAATTATCTAAAATACCCAAAAAGTAAAAGACCATGTGGCCATAAAATTAGAAAAACCTAGAGCCTGTAGATTAAAAGACCTATCTTTCTCCTTCTTCCCTTCCTTTCTCTCCTTGACGATGACTGTGTGGCAAGGTGGAGGCGATTTGGTGGTGAGACAGCAACTATAGTGATTTCTTGGCGAGACAACGATGGTGACAAGATGGCAGCTTCGACCCAAGGCATCACGAGGCTGGAGCAACTTCTCTTCCCTTTCTTTGTCTATTTTGCCTATCTCTCAGCGTGTCGCGAGGTTCATATGGTGTCAAAGATCCTTGCCATGATGTCGAGAAAAGACAACGCTCCATTATTGTCATGAATCTATGGGCGTTGTTAGAGTCCATCGTCGTCAACTTTCGTCAAACCGTTGGTAAGGCTTTTTAGATCACAAGTTTTTGAGCAAGGTAGAGTCGACGGTGTTGGATGACACGCAACGGTGAACAACAACGATAGGTGGCATGTGACACCAATGGAGAGAGAAAGTTTTGACAATAATTTACATCTAATAAAAGAAAAAGAATAAAAAATAAGGTTAAAATGAGAAAATTTAAATTTAAAGGAGTGATTTGCTCTCTTTTAGAACCAATGGTTCTAATGAACAAACATTGTAGTGCTCTTAGCAACTATAATAAAAAAACAATACAAATATCTCATATGCTATAGTTTTCAGTTCAAAAGTTTCAGTACTAACTACACTTCCTAAACACCCTATAAATTTTAATAACTTTTAGGATATGCTATTTTTTTCTTTGTTTAAAATTATTCTATTTATTTATATTAGTACTAAAAATTAGGGTTAACGAGACATGTGGCTTTTTTTAGTTATATAGTTAAAATATGTCTCTAGTTTATGAATTTTTTTTGTCCAAATGCATATATATAAAAACAATAATGCCCTAAATAATGACATTGTTAGTTTTAATTTATTTTTTAGAATAATTAGAGTATACATATTTAAGATTTGAAATAGATTATGATATTATTATATTTTAAAAAATCTTAAAATTAGGTTGTTTGTTGTTTGAATATAAATTGGTATCCAAAATAATGATTTTAAAATTCTCTTAGCTAAAAGATAGAATTTTTTTTTATGCAATCATGTTTTACTGACAGATTAAAATTAAGATGTTATAATTAAATTAATGATATAGTATTTATTAAGACTTTTTTGTGTCTAACAGTTAATATAATTAATACATCATTAAGTTAATGATACGTAATGACATTCATTTTTTTAAAACTTCAAGTGGTAGTGACATTTTCATTTTTTTAGTGATAAATAATTAAATTAATGAAACAGTATTTAATAAGTTTTTTTGTATGTCTTATAGGTTAAATAAATGATATATCATTAAGTTAATGATACATGATGATAATGATATTTAATGACATTTATTTTTTAAGACTTCAAGTGATAATGATACTTCATGTTTAGGGTGCGCTAATGTTATGGATTAGTAATACAAACACTATTACATTAAGTTAATGATATTTATTTTTTATTGCTTCTTGTATTTTTTTTTTTTTTTGAAATTCTATTGTTAGTAATTTAATGACATGGATGATTTTTTTGTTGTTTAAGTTAAATATATCTGTATTTTTCTAATATCATTTTTTTTTCTAAAGACTCAACTATGAGAAAAATAAGGAGATTTCGTAAAAAAATAAAAATAAATACATAATAAAGTCTACTTATAAGGTATTTTTACATTCTCATTATATGTAATTTGAAAAAAAAAAGATATATAATTGATATTTGTAAAATAAAGACAAATTTTAATTCACTTCTTAAAAAAGGGTCACATTGTGTAATTTTTACTAAAAATTATCTTCTTAAAAAAGGGTCACATTGTGTAAAATAGACATGTGGCCCTTTTTTATTTGTAGAATTAAAATATGTCTACAGTTTATGAATATTCTTTATATATCCCAATGCATATGTATAAAGACATTAATGACTATAATAATGATATCGTTAATTTTAATTTATTTTTTAGAATAACTATAATATACGTATTTAAGATTTTAAGCAAATTATGATATCATTATATTTAAAAAAATCCCTAAAATTAGGGTGTTTATTGCTTAAATTTAAATTGGTATTTAAAATAACAATTTTAAAATTACCTAAAAGGATGGAATTTTTTTACCGACAAGTTAGATTTACTGACAAATTAGAATTAGGGTGTTGTTAAATTAATGATATAGTTTTACTGACAATTGAAACTAGGGTGTTGGAATAAAATTAATGACACAGTATTATTAAGTCCTTTTATATGTCTTACTGGTTATATAATTGATATATAATTAAATTAATGATACGCAATGACATTCATTTCTTAAGACTTCAAGTGAATGACATTCCTTTTTTTTTTGTGATATGTAATTAAATTAATGATATAGTATTTATTAAGTCTTTTTGTGTATCTTATAGGTTATATAATTGTTATATCATTAAGTTAATGATACGTAATGATAATGATACTCAATGATATTCATTTCATTTTTTAAGACTTTAAGACTTTAGTGATAATAATAATACATCAATGTAATATATTAAAATAAGAAATATACGTGTATATTTTTTCTCTAATTTAACTATTCGAAAAATAAAGAAATTTGTTATAAAAATTTAAATACATGATAATATTTAGCTAGAGGATATTTTAGGATTTTTTATATATGAAATTTTAAAAAAGAGACATATAAGTGATATTTATATAACGAAGAAAAATATTAATTCACTCTTCAAAAGCAGATTATGTAATTTTTATTTTTTTGAAATTCCTTTTGGGCCAAGGCTGAGGTTGTAGCCCACAAGGCCCATATCTAGGCTGACCGTGTTGGAAGAAACAGAAGCCAGTCACTGGCGAATGCTTGCTTGCGCAACGAGAGCGGCGCTTTGGAGGGGAGGCGGTGAAAATGGAGAAAGCGTTGAGAATCTACGCAGAGGTGCTGAGGCTGGTGAGGCAGCTACCGAAGGAAACGAGGCCTTACTACGCCAAATATGCTCGCGAGAACTTCGTTAATTACAGACAAGTCGACGCCTCCGACGATCCCAAAGCCCTTGACGAGCTCTTCCACAGGGCCTACAACCATTCCCTTTGGGTCCTCAACAAGGTCCTTAAATCTCTCACATCTCTACAAATTTATATATCACACATATCTCCAACTAATTCTATTTATAGATTTTTTTTCGTATTTATTGCAGTATTCTGTGGACGAATCTGCTGCCGACAAGCTCAAGGAGGCCTGCTACAATTAACATATTCATTCTTCATCGCCACCAACTGTTTGATATTTTGCCACAAAGGGTACACCATACAGGCTTACAATTTCTGAGTTTTATTTATTTTTTATATCTTTTTTAGGGAGAAAGAAAAAACATGAAGTGGTTCTTCTTGCTAATAACGCCTTTGTAGTGTAGCTGATGATGAGTATATATGAACTATGGCCTCTCTTCTTTTGAATGCGTAACCAAAAATTAAGTAGGCATTTGAGGCTGCTGCCTTAGATATTTAAATTCAATTATACGATTGACTACATTAGTTTTAAGAATTACACGCCATAATTTCTACATTAATTACCGAGAGTAAATTAAATCACTGAAGGAAAAAACTAAACAAAAAAAAGGAAAACGAAAATTTATAGTGGTTGTGAGGGCTATATCAATTTTTAGCCGTGGCAGGAAATTCGCTGTGATAAAGAAAAAATTTACAAGAAAAAATCACTTATCTCATCGGTGTTTTCTCTAACCTCTTTGATAATATCAAAAATCGGCGCCCCTTTTATATGTTAAGAAAATTAGGACAACTGAATTATTATGTGTGAAATCCCCACATTAAGCTATGTGCAAAGCAATAATATTCGTCAAGCCAATAAATTACACACCTCTATGTAAGGCAGTAAATTGTGGATAACAATTAGAACTTTGCAATGATCCTCGGTGGAAAGGGATTATAACTAACTGCATGATTTGCAAATTTTGGTTTGTGTGTAGTTATAGTTTTGGAGTTAAACTTACCCTACAATGCAAAGAACATAGCAGCATATTTTGGTTTATTAGGGTCCGTTTGATTTGTTGGGTCTAAATGTGCGGTTTGAAAAGTGTCCTTTAAAAATTTAGTTTAAAATGTTGGGGGTTCTGGATTTGAGGCTTCTTTTTTGCTGAAACTGTCAAATCACTAGTTTAAACCAAAGTTCACTTTTCTTTCTCAAACATTGGTTCATAGGAAATTTTGGTTCGAGGTTCTGGATTTGAGACTCTTATTTTGCTCAAAATGTCAAATCAATAGTTCAAAACAAAATTCACTTTTCTTTCCCAAACATTGATTCGTAGGAAATTTGGTTCGAACCACCTAAACCATTGAATCAAACGGCGCCTTAGTTTTCTTTAGAGGCATTGTGGTTCCTTATATTGCTGTTTGCATGAGCGAGGTCAATCCTTGAATGCGGGAGGACATTTTACAGCATCTCTCTCTCTCTCTCTCTCTCTCCCCCCTCCATGTTTTGTTTTCTGTTTGTTTAAGTTGCAGAATGTGTATCCAATTTGTAAGTCTAATGACTACGGCCACCAACCATGGGAGAAACAAAGAAGATGTGAGGATTGAACCTAAGGAATTCAAAAAACGCTTGAAAAATGAAGATGTGGGGATAAAGAATCCATTTGGCTATCTTTTGATTTCATTACTAAAACAGTGTTACTCTTGATCTCATTTGAACATTACGAAATGACTTTCAATATGTGGAAAAAAATTTCAAAACGACTTTAAAATAGAAACATTATAATACCGTCTCTCTCAGAGGCCTTTTTTTTTTTTTTTTTTCGTACACTGGTGTCGAATTTTAGTTCACAGGATGGACGCAAATTAATGTCCTTTCGAATGTTGAGACTTTTTCTTTTTCCCCTTTTCAAAGAGTGAATGCTTTCTTTCTGGCTTTGTTGTTATCTAAGGTGTGTTTGATATGCATCCTCAGGGATTAATATAGCAGAGAGATTATTGGACTTGCAGAGATTTATAGAACTTCTTTAGAAGTCGTATTTTCTGGAGATTGAACTAGAGAAAATTTTAATGTAGATCGAGTGAAATTCCCCTTCGTCAGTTCTGTTGGAGATTTTACAATGCAGCAAAAAGAAACCAGATAAAAGATTGTTTTGTAGAGCTGTTATAGTTACTAAACCTTCTATAATGTGGCAAGAATTGATTAGCGAGAGAGAGGAATGGGAATTAGGGGTGTATCAGATAGAAGACTGTTTTGTAATGTTGTTAACATTAGATAATCTCCTATGCAAATGTAAATATCTAATACTAAATTTGTCATTAAAAAAGTGTAAAAATATTCTATCGTGTGTTCCAATACATAATGTTGTTTCAAATTCTATTTTTACCTTTTGTCAAAATTTTTAAGCCTTAAAATTTATAAAAGAGCAAATTTTTAATGAAAATAATTTGAAAGCAACAATGTTGTAATTATTACAAAAATTAATATATCAACCAAGAATTAAATATCAAATTTTGTCATATGATACACTTGGCAAACTTTTCACTAAATTTAACATGTGACAAATTCGACATAAAAAATGACAATGCATTGGAGAAGGTTTTTCACACGTAAATGTCATAATTTTGCATTGGTAAATCAATTTAGCATTGTATTGAAGATATTCTAAGAGACTTTTGTTAAAAATTTTTTTGTGATCATTTTTTGTTAGAAACAATTATTGTAATTAGATGTTGGGAAATAAATATTATCTGAGACATTTTGAAAACAAAATAATCTAATAAAAACAACCCACCAGATACTCTCCGGTGAGCATCAACTGGCATTACATCATGTATTTGAACAGGAAAATAATTTAGTAGATTATCTCAAATAATCTACTAGATTTCTCTCCAACGGCCGAAGTCATAAATGAATGACCAATTGCGTTGAGAGGAGAAAAAAAAATCTAATAAGTAATCACAAACAATCTTTTTTTTTCCCTGAAAATAAAACAGTTATCACAAAATAATCTTACCATAAAATTTTCAACGACTGACTACTTTTTATTACTCTAGAATATCAAAACTGATCTACTAGATTACTCTAGGGGCGTATTGGAGAGATTAAAACTAAAAACGTTGGTTTAAAAATTATAACATGTAAAAACTTTACAGAGTAATAACTTTTTGTTTTTTACTATAGTTATTAAAAGTTTCATACTGTTTATTGGATGGAACTGTTTGTTCAAACTGCAATGTCAAGCAGAGGCTTTGATTGATCATTTTTTTGTTGAAAATTAAAAAAAAAAACAGTAGAATATTATAAAAAAATCTATTTAAATTATTCTCCGATGGCCAATGTTAATGACCGAAGACCGTTGTCGGTCACGCTTGATTTCATCGGCATTTCATAGTTGACCAGCGGTAATTATTAGGTAAATTTGATAAATAAATAAATAAATGTATATATATATAGAATAATTACATTGATACTTTTTATAATTTGCGGGAATTATGATAACACTCTCTAAACTAAAACTAATCACACTGATACTTTTGATTTTTTAAAAAAATTATAAAAAAAAGTATTTATTAGTTAACCGTGAGAGTTGAATGTTAGTTGACTTTTAATTTTGTTTAAAATGTCAAAATTGTCTAACCATTCATTAAAAAAAAAAAGTTTCAAGTTATGTACATGGCTGGAAATGTCATTTTTGATCTTTTTTGTTATTAAAAAATGAGTATAAACGGTTTGAACACACTTGTAGCTATAAATTTACTCTAATAGCATAACTTTTTTTTTTAATTTCACTGTAATTGTAGTTGAAAATTTCACTCTAATAGTAGAGAAAAGTTACTTTTTTAAAACTAATCATAAACATACAAAGAATTAACAAATTAACTAATTCCAACAAACTAGAAAATTAACAAAATTCACAAATCAAACTAACTAATTTCACAAAATTAATTAATTCCAACAACTGAAAAGCAACAAACTTAACAAATCACACTTACTAATTTCATATCTATTTGCTTAAAAAAAAATCAATACCATTGTTGTAGGGGCGACAGGTTGAGGGCAGACGACGACGTGCTTCGTGACAATAAAAGCTGGAGACGGGCTTCTCAGCAGCTGGAGCTGGTAGCAACGGCAAGCATGAACAATGACAAGTGGAGGAAGGTCAACGGCCCTCGCAGTGGCAAGAGCTGGAGACAACGTTGGCGACAATAGGAGTAGCGACGATAGAGAAAGGTTGAGGGACGGACGGGTGGACTTCGCAGCTTCTCAGTGAGCAGGATGTTCCGGCTGGACAGGGCGGCTATATGAAAGGAGGGGGGCTCGAGGGGTTGGGGGCTTGTTTGTCCGATTATTATACTTAGGGTTTTCTTTTTCAAATGATTTAATTTTGTAGATTAATGAGTAAGATTAAATGAGGTATTTTTGTCATATCAAATAAAAATTAAGAGAGTTAAATCTGTGATTAGTTTTTGGTGAAAAGGGTATTGGTTTTGATGAGTATCTATATGTTGTTGCTTTTTTATCAATCTATTTGCATGGAACGAATTCTAACCAGTTCTTGTGTAGGCGTCCTCAAGATGTACTTTGTTCTTTTGGTGAAACTGTAACCTCAAAAATTAGGTATTATGCGCTATGTTGGCCTACGTACATACATGGGGAAGACCAATCGTATTAGATGGCATAGTAGTGAATGAGAACTGACCGAAGGCATCGGATACAGCAAGAAGAAGAGAGAGAGAGAGAGAGAGAGAGAGAGAGTGAGAGGGGCAACCGCAAGGCACGATAAGCAAAGTGGTGTCGGAGGACGCAGCATGCGATGAAGCAAATGTCGGGAAGGGAGTCTTAGACTGCCGTGTCTTTCTTTTTCACCACCAAACCCCAGATATCTTCACCACGTATCTTCTTCCTTAATAAACCCGCCACGTTGTCAAAATGTGTCGTTTTTCCTCCTGTTGCCAGCTGACATCTCCTCTCACTCTTGCTGACGCGTCACCCAGATAAATACACGTACCCCCTTCTCATTTCTTAACTTTCTATCTGTGGACTATCCAATAACGGTTTTAAATAAAACTTATTGGCATGGCTACTCACGATGAGAAATTTTGAGAGAGATATTAACATACACAGTGCACACTATAAGATTTGAGCATAAACACTGTAAGATTTTTATTTTCATCATCTTTTTTGTATATATTGAATTTAAAGATATAAAGTTTAAAGAGAGTGGTACAAAACTAATAAGTGAGTTAAAAAAGTATAATTAATTTTCTCAAATAAAATTTTAACTAATTAAATTCTCACTTCCAATATGTTCTTCTTAAAGTGAAACATTTTTTTTTAAAAAAAAGAAAATAGAAAAAGAAACTATAGTCTCTTTTCCAATGATATACATAAGTTGATTCAAGACGTCCAAATTGGATGCAAGCTTGCAGCTTGGTAAATAGATTTGAATTATTAATTTCATTTGAGTTATTTAATTTGAATTAGGATTTGAGTTAATATTTGAATTGTTATTCAATTGACGTTTGGATATGCATTTAAGTTTAATCTGATCATGAAATAAAATTAAAATTTGTGTTTGGAGAGATAGTGAAAATAGTTTTTGATTTGTTAATAAATCTAATAAAATCTTAATGTTAATAATCTTAAAAAATATGCAATATGAATTTTAATTTATTGGGTCCGTTTGGTAAATGGATTCGAATTAGTGATTTAATTTGAGTTAGTGTGATTTGAATTAAGATTTGAGTAGTGATTTGAATTGTTATTCGAATTGACTTCTGGATATGTTTTAATCTAAGTATAGAATAAAATTAGAATTTGTGTTTGGAGAGGTAGTAAAGATAGTTTTTGATTTATTAATAAATATAATAAAATCTTAATGTTAATGATCTTAAAAAACCTGCAATATGGACCTTGATTTATTCCTTTCTTCATTAGGAACACAATGAAAAAATAATCATCTCAAATTGATATTAAATGAAAAAGTTATGATTTTTTCTTTAAATATAGGAGAGGAAATTTTAGTTTTTAGGAGCCGTTTGTTTCGAGTATTCTTTAGATTATTTGGACTCAAATTTGAATTCGAGTATTAAGAATCTTTTAGATAGATGTTTATTTCACCCAAAATCCGAATCCTTTGAATATTAAGAATCCAAGTTTTCAAAGTTTTGACTCCCCATAAACTTTTGATACTCGGATATCTCTGCTACAGTAAAAACTAAA
>CAMOHE010048087.1:5241-22899 GCA_946598075.1 Artocarpus hirsutus
CATGAGAGAAATGAAGAGAGAGAGAGGAAAAGTGAAATAAATAGAAGAAAAGAAGGAAAAGTAGTTGCATAAAGCTGTGTGCAACCACACACTGTTTTCAAATCAAATTGTTTCATTGAAAATTAAATTAACAATTAAAAACAATTTAGAATAATTAAAAATCACTAAAAGAGTAAATTAACACAAGGTTTCCACAAAATAATCAAATTAAGTTTAAAACACCCATCATGGCACACTAATTCACCATTTAACATTCTAATACTATTTAATCAACTTCGGGGTGTTACAGTACTATAGGGGTATCTTAGGAATATAAGAGATTCTAATATTAAAAAACATAATTTTAAACTTTAAATATGCATATTTTAGTTTGGGGCACCTTTAAGAATATTGAAGGTATGAATAGAATTTCTCATAGCAAATTTTAATAGGTGATTAGTAAATTATGTTAAATATTTTTAAAAGCAGAGTAAATAGCATTGTTAAGACACATCAGTATTTTATTCTCTTTTTTTCTTAATCATACCCCGTCACTTCTATCTCGGATCACGTTCCTGTCATTCCGCCGAAGTTCCAAAGGCACACAAATAAGGTCGGGTTTTCGTTTTCGATGGCAACGGACGTAACATGAGATCGCGAGTGACGAATCCATGATGGAGGGATGAAGAATGACTTCGCATGGTAGATCTACGCTACGATGGAAAATGACTTCGTGAATGTGCCGTTGAACTTTTTCGCGTGGAATGGTCATAAGGAGTTCCTCCGAGCTGATCCGCGATAGAGAATGACTTCGCGCGCTCTCTCTTCTTTTTTCTTTTCTGCAAATCTCAGATACGCTAATCTTCAACTAAGATCGCGTGTTTGTGGCATTGTTTGGTGGCGGAAATAGCAGAGATTCGATGTGACTATGGTTTGGTCATATAGATTGGACGATAGTCAAATGCAGTAGGAATGTGGCAACCCTTATCTTGGCCAACAAAAAAAATATAGCATGAATTTCTTTTTCATTTTTGTTGTGAAATTGTTGCTATAAAGAAAAGAAATACAGTTGTAAATCAATGTATGAGGTTTTTTTTTTTTTTTTTTTCTTTTTTTTTTTAAGTATTGTGAAATCTAGTATTTATAGAAAAATACAAATTTTTCATGTAAATATTGTATTTTTTAGCCGTCAGTGATGTCACTGGTGCTAGTGGTGTTGGGAGTCGTTGTCGGTTAATTTTTATATTTACATGAAAATACTATATTTCATGACCACCAGTGTCATCGTCAGTGTCATTGATGTCTAGTGAACCCATATTTTTGTATTTTACATAGAAATACGGTATTTACATGTTAATATGGTATTTCCTGATTCAAGCAAGATGTTGGACATGGTGCTTTTAAAGAGTAAAATGTTATAATATGTTTTTAGAGACATTTTATCTATAAAGAGTTTATTTATTATTCATGTACCAAATGTTGTCCTCTTTACATTCATATTTGTTGAATGGATGATAAACAAACAAAAGTTTGAGACTGTCAGTCTAAACATTTAAGAATCATACATATGATTGATAGATTATGCGAAATGCATGAATACTTTTCCCAAAAACCTTATATCTTATACTGTAGGTGGGGTTCGAACTTACCTGAGTATGCTACAGCATTAACCCAACTTCTAGTTTCTCTACCAACCATCCAAGTGCCCTGTATGGACAGTTTATGGCCATTAGCTAACTTACTACTATTGACCTATACGTTGATAAAATGTATACGTTAATTACCGAGTAAGGTTATTGCTTAGTTCGAAAACCCAAAAACTATGGATTTTATTCCTCTTAGTTCTCGATGTCTTATTGTCACTAAGGAAAACAAAAAATTCTTTTCTAAGGACATTTTTTCTATTTCAGACATTTCGGGGTCTGTTTGGATTGTTTTGCAAAAAATGTTGTTTTTACTCTTGACGGGCCTTTTTAAACTTCTTAGGCCCTTTTTTTTTTTTGCTAACTCAACACACAATGTTGCTTATTAGTAACGGAACAACAATTGAAGGTATTGATCCTCTTATTTTGCAATAAAAACCTAATTTAGTAAAACTTTATAATTTTATCCCGAAGATTGAAAATATTGACGATTTTGCCCTTGGGACCTAAAATGATCTTTTTATACCATTATCCTCAATTTTTCACAAGGATTAAATCCTTCCAAGGTTTCTTACCCAACTTCCTTTTATTTAAAAACGTTTTTTGTCTTTTTACTATTGTTCTACTTTGTGATAAAAATTATAAAATTCATATTTCATAAACCATTCTGAATTTTGACAAACTGTTTGCAACTTTTAATAGTTTCATCAAGATCTACAACTTTTGTGTTTTAAATTTTCTGAAATTCCTATTACACAGTGGAGTTTTTGGCCATTTCTCAAAATTGTTGAGTTTGTATAAATCTTTTCAATTTAGTCCTTTGTTATTTTCAAAAAAATTTGCTTTTAAACATTATCCACCCCAATGTTTAGAGCAGGTTCCAAATCTCCTTTAGCAAATAATCATGTTTAAATATGCCAAAATTTCATTCCCTTAAAAATCACTCAAAGTTTGCAAATTTTACTTACTTTCAAAACCAAATTAAATTCTAAACATACAACCCCTAGTTGCTATTCATCACCATCACATGCCTTAAAACTATGTAAACATACCAGAGGCTAACTTAAATAATTACATGCCATACTTGAAAACAAACAAAACAAAGCAATCACAACTATGAACTTAAAATTGGAAGGTTAGGCTTTTACCCACGAAAATTGGTGAGCTTGAGCACTCTCAACAAACATGATTTTGTTAACCCTCCTAAGCATGATCCATGTAAAAAAAAAAACCCTTCAATCCCAAGAAAATCCGTAGAAAAGCTTTAAAAAAGTTTAAATTTTACCTTGAAAGTTTGAAAAACCTTGAAATTGAAGCTTTGTCCTAACTTGAACCTTGCTTGGAAATGGTTATGTGAAGAATTTGTTTTTGAGAAAATTTGGAGAGGATAACCTTGGGCTGCTGTGTGGGGTGGAAAGGAAAAATGAAAGAAAATTTTATTCACCTAAGGTATTTAATCAAAATTTCTTTACTTAGATTTTTTTGCAAACTAGGTGACTCACCCCTTTTAATCATGACTAGGGTTAGTTTGGCATTAATAGATTGTGCCACATCAAGGGGTGTGGTGGCCTAATCTCAACCCTTAAAGTGTCCCCTTGGTGGGTCCCTCTATTTTACACAGTGTAATTTTACACCGTATAGTATTTTTCTTATACTGTTAGGGTAAAACTGGAGAAATATGTACTTAAGCAATCTAAAATATTCTAACTTACTCTTTGGTTCACTTTCGAATCCCAAACAAGATGTTTCATATATCTGTTTTTTTTTCTTAAGCAGTGTACTGTTTGGGTTTTAGCATGCTTTTCTACTTTGTTTAATAGTTTAATGATTTATTAATTTATATCACAACACTATAATTAATTGTAATATAAAATTCATTTTAAAGCTATTATTCACAAATTTCCAAGTATTTAAGCTCACAAAATTTATATTTATCAATATCCAAAATTGCATAAAATCCACAGTCAAATTTCCTATTAATATTGTTCATATATGCGTTATCATAATTTACAAAAATACGATTTATAAGGATAAATTTATTAATTAAATCTAAATAAGTACTGGATTTAATAATAATTTTTTCCTTAAACATTATAGAGCCATAGTGCCTGACTGACCTTCAAATGCATAAATATGTTTCTTGAAGCTTCCAAATCTTCCTTTTCACCTGCTTTTTGTTACATTGCCACAATATACCTATAAGACACCAAAAACAAAAAGCACACACACAAAATAAAAACAGTAGAAAAGTCAAAAAAATTAACAAAATAAACACAAGGAAGAGTGATAGAAAATTATGTGAAATTAAGTGCTTATCACAATGCCTAGTTTAATTATCAACTTTGGTATCACTCTACTATAGACTCAAAAGCTATGCTCCTAATAATATATTGTATTACAAGACTCTAATTAATCTTATCCATAATCTCTCATAATTTATATTTCTATAGGTTATCCATAGTTGACTTAAGAACAAGTTTTGTCTTACCTTCCTGACTAGTTTATCCCAAAAATCCATTATGTTACTTATTTGAAAAAATTCCATATATAACACATATAAACGGATTATTATCCTGTTATTATATGTGCCTAGATGATCAGGGTTTGTCTTTTCCAGTTTCTCAATTAGTGTAGAGCAACACTAAGTCGAGCTATGGTAGTTCTCAATTTCATCATTTAGAGATTGTTCATGAGCATCCTAATTACAAAAATCAATCTGTTGGTTGATTGGTCGAGTGGTTTTAGCTTGCACACACACACTAGAGTCTTGAGTGGAAATATGCTAGTATTGAGTACTAAAATTCTAGATAATCGCAATGATTGGCATTCCTTTCGAACTTGAGTCATTTGTAGATTTTGAGGTAAAATTTGTCATTGTCAATTTGATGCTTAACTCACACTATGTTTGAATGTTGGTGTCCTTTTTCAAGTGTGTTTGTTTCTTTTCTTTCTTTTGCATTTTTTTTTTGCTCGAGGACTAGCAAAATTCAAAGTTTGGGGGTATTTGATAACTTAGATTTATTAATTTAACTCCATAGTTATTTTATTGGTTTTTGAGCACTTTGTTAGTGAATTAATGTGTTTTAATTTGTTCTCATAAGGCCAATGCTAGAGGGAGAAAAAAGAGGATTTTTTTACGAAGAAAGAAAGATTTTTATCGGCAGCCATGGGTGCTACAGTATCACAAACACCTGATGCATTGCCAAAACCAGAGAGCTGAAGATGTACAGGCTATAGCAGGACCAAGTCCACTATAGCGGGCATGCCAAAAGAAAACCAATGCTACAGCACCCTAGCCTAAACCAGAACAATTGCTGCAGTGGTTGAGCCTAAATCCTAGGGTTCTCCCTTGGTAGCATTATAGTGGGAAATACATCAACTATAATGCTCTAACATATGGAGACATCATTTTGTAGCTGATTTGAACAGAGTATAAAAAGAAAGCTGGTAAGATTTCAAGGGAGCTTCTTGGATAACCAAAAACACAAACACCAAAAACACAGATACTAGAAAGGGAAAATCCAAGGTTTGGAGCTTGACGACATCAATGAGTTCTTCATTTCTTCCTCTCTTTCTCTCTTTTTAGCGTTTAAACTTGTATTTTCCTTGAATTGAGATGAACATGGATTTGATTTGTGATGTGAATTTGGTTATGGATATGGGATTTTCAATGTCTAACTAAACTTCTCAAGCTAGGGATTAATGTAGCATGTTATTGACCATGTTTTAAATCTTATATAGATTGCTAATTAAATTTCATTTCCAAATCATTTGTGCTTCTCCATGTTTATGCTCAAGTTTGTTTGCTAAAGAATTAGAAATTTTTCATGTGTGAAATTAGTCATGAGAAAGTCATTTCAACATGTTGAGACTTGAAAAACACATGCTAGAGTATATTGAGTTTGGGAAGCCATTATAGTTGGCCAATCACTACAGTAGGTTTATGTGTAATGAATGCTTAATTAATTGAGTTAATAAGGGCATCAATTTAATTTAGTTGAATTATTTTTTTTTAATTTCTATTATAAATTTCAATTACCTAGATAAAATTAGAGTTGTTGTAGTCACGATAATTTGTTAATTTTTAGAAAATCAATCTATCTAGGATGATACATTTCTTTGACTTAATTGCTTGCAACCATGCATACTTGCAAGCGCCTAACAAGTTTTTGAGTAACGATAAATGTGTCAATCTCTTTCGAGCATTAAAATTCAAAAATCTAATCAACTAATTCATTGGTCCAATAAACTATAAGCATTAAGCATATAGAAACATGAATAAATTGAAAAAAAAATTACATCAACAATTAATAAAATAATCCAAACATAATCTAAATCAAATGATATCAAGCCCTAGAACAGGAAATCTAAGCAAACATAAGCAAATCCACTATTAATCTCTTCATGTAATCCATAAAATTAAATATGTTTAATACACAAATACAATTACAAATTTCAATCAAAATTAGGGTAGAGAGAAAAGAAGAAGAAACCCTTTGTGGAGATGAACTTCAAGTCCTAAATCCTCAAAGTATCCAAGAAAATCCTCCAAGAATCCTCAACTTCTAGCTCTTCACTCCTTGGAATTTTGGCTTAATCATAGGTTTCTTCCTACAATACTCAACCAAAATCCTGTTTTGGAAGTGAGCCTCCTTTTATATGTTTTTGGGGTTTTTAGATGGTAAGGCATCATTTTGGGTCAATTTTTCAGCCATTGGATTGAGATTTGGGGAAAGATCAACCCAAAATTGGGCTTTAGCATGAAACAGCACAATACACGTAGCCACACAATAGGCTTGCGTAGTCATGCAAGGACCTTGCTGGGCCCTTGATACACGCGGTCAGTACACAGCATGCGCCATGGGCACGCGGCTTATGCTGGGTGGCCTAAAATTTTCTTCTTTTGAGCTCCAATGATGTCCAAAAGTCCCATCAATGACCCATATTTTTATTTTCCTATAAAATTACACAAAATGCATCCAAATAGCAAACATGTTTGAGGGTTTTCACAATAATTAAGCTTAAGAAATAATTTATTTGTGATTCAATACTCATTAATCATCCTTAAAGGAAGACTAAGCATACAAGAAGAGAGGAAAACAAATAACAAACAAAACAATAAAAAAATAATAATAAAAAGACAAAATGGAGGAAATTTAGAAATATCAAATCTTGTATGGCGTGATCTTCATTTGTTGGATTGCCTCCCAAGAAGCGCTTGGTTTAGTGTCCTTAGCTTGATGTAGAGAAGGGTCATCAAAGAGTGGCTTCTACCCATAAAAGGTGTCATAGAACACCACATATGGGTCTCCATTATCGATGCCCTCAAGCATGGCAAGATGTTGAACAAATCAGAACGTCACACCAACTTGACTCAACTTAGAATGATATGCATTGCATGAGAGCTTCATTTCTTGCTTAAGCTCGTGGAGGATGTAAAATGGTGAAGATGGCGTCAATGGGAAGTAGGGATTAGATGGTGGTGTATATGATATGATGATCTGCAACGCCTCAAACCCCATGGGGCCATCCTAGAGAGACCTACGATATAGTCAAGTTTTATACTCCTTACTCATATGTATTGTCCCCTCTTGGCACCTAATGACCCTCAGGGATCTAATCACGTCCCCCAACACTTGAATCCAGGACCTCCTTCATTATAAGGTTCTTAAGTCAAGTCTTGGAACCAATTGGCGTTGACTATGACACCGCCTTATGGGTGCTAATGGAACATTTCTTATACTGTAAAACTAAAGAATTACCGACAAGAAGTTCAAAATAATCAATGACACTCAAACAACCATCCCAGGAACGACATCAATTTTCCTTTTTTTTTTTTGAAAACCGCTTATCAAATTTACTTCTCCCTCCTTAGTTATCCTCAGAACACCAACAACATTTGGATAATTGACTATCTGTAGAAATAGTTAGTTTACTAAAATAAAACAAAACAAAAATCAACCTAAGATGAGTTACGGTAGAATAAATAGCACAGTATAGTTTCTATAAAATAAGACTAAGGAACCAAAAATCTAAAGCCACATATTGTATTCAACAAAACAAAGGTTCAAAAGAAAACATCACAAGTAGAACTAGTTCTCAAAACAAACAAAAGTGTGGAACATAATAATTTAAATATTATTTGAGTTTAAATTCACTTCATTACATGATTCTATTTCCTTCAACACTCATTGGATAGACGTGTGTCCTTGTCTTCCACCTTGTCAAACTATTGCTTATCCTTATTTGAAACATGATAAAAATTAAGAATATGCTTAGTAAGTATACTCTCCTATCTCACAACATAAAAATGAACATTCACAAAATAATAACATATTATCATAATCATAATCATAATAGTGCACGAGGCACATGTTTATATAAAACATATCTTTTCATTAAAATTTTCATATTAAAACATTATTCATTTTATCTTTAGGGGCCTAAGTATTGTACCATAAACATAAACAAAGTTGTACGATAAGCGTGAGGTAGCTAATCCTAAAACAAGCATACAAGTCCACCTTGGGGGCCAGTCCACATTGCGAGACAAATATGAACATGGGGTGTGCGATCTTTAATTAAGAGATACAAATATATAGATATAATTTCAACATACCTTATTATTGAATCATCCATTAAACCTTCTTATTGCCACAAGAGTTTTTAATAGAAAATAATACCTAAAAACAAATTTAAAATCATCATAAAGCATATCCTTAAAACTTTTTTGTAAATTCTTATCGTGTTGTGAGTGAGAATGTATTTACTTGACTTTTTTGCTTACTAAACCTTTTATTGGGTGACATAGCTATGGTTCTCAATGTGCTATCCTTTTAGAGTGTCCATCTCAATCATTTAGATAATACATGAAATTATTGTTTATTTTTACAACACCATTTAATATATTATATCATTATTCAACATCACACTTAATAAAATAAAACATTTTTAACTCATAAAATACAATTGGAGTTAAGAAACATACAAGCAATAAACCTGACCTTTAATCACTTAAAGAATTAAATCTCAATTCATAAGCAAGACAAAAGTATAAACTTCTTCCAGAACATAGCTAACATATAAGAACATCACTCAAACTTTCCTTTCTTGAAAATATTAATTTAAAATATCTTTTTAAGTTTTTCAAAACATTCAACCAAATCTGTTAATCACAAAAACTGACGACCTTTAAGAATTCTTACAATTCACATTCAATTTGAGCATGAGAATTTGGAAAAATAAAATTAACACATATGTATAACCCTTAGATTTTTCTTTAGCTATAAAAATATCATTTGATAATTTATATAAATCACAAAATCTACCAACAAACATTAGATAGTGAGCAGTCCTCATTAAAAATTTCAAATTTAATAATTCATGCCATAATATAATTTATAAAAATAAATTCAGAATAATTCAAAACACATGTTTAAACTTAGTGTTAATATTAATATCAGACATGCTACACAATGAACACCCTTCATTCAAACATTTTTATAAAATCAAATATGCATGATATGCTTCTGGAATTTTTATGTGACCTGTTTAATAAAAATAAGGAATACAAAATTAGAAATCATGAAAAACAAGTTTAAAAGTATGATTTTTTATCTCTCAAATTATGTGGAATATAATAGTAAGACATTATCCATCATTGAACACTCGATGATCAACACATTGTTTCTCAAATTATAGAAAAGATATGAAGCTAAAAATTTACACACTAATATTTAAAATGTCAACAAAAACTCACAAAACTAAAAGATACGGTTTGTGCCATGAAACAAACTTCACAGCATGCACATGTAAATCAGTTAGTACAATAAAATTCGTAAGTAGTGCTTGTTAAAAGGCTCATAACTTTTAAAATATGTTGAATGAAATTTTATAAAAATTCATAAGCATTCCTAACTTAGAAAAGTACATCATAGACAAAAATTATAGAATAATAAATCATACGAATTCCAAACATTATCAAAAATTTTACCGGATAGCTGCCTATAATAGTTACAATGTATTTTAACAAAAAAAAAAACTAATTTCAAGTAATTTTATTATGTCTCATGAACATAAATGCTGTCAACCATAAAATAACGCTATCATAACCCAATAACAATAAAAATAATTCATGTTTCATGAGTACAAATTACATATATTCATTGACATCTCAATAGAAACATTAGAATCATGATCATCATAAAAAATTCACATATGCATATAAACATGAAAACCAAAATCAATTAAACCATAAAATTATACATTGACCAATTCAATGAGCATTCTCGATAGTCAATATAATGCCTTGAACAGACATTTAGATATACTTATATTTTCATTTTAACAACTTGAAGGTTTGGACATAGAATTTCTGTAATGAATTCTTACTATGACGGCTTGAAAGAAAGCAAGATGAATGATGAGATATCAATTTTGAAGAGTAAAGAGATGATGGAGACTTTCTAGGAGAATTTTCTTTTGTGAAGAAGGACTTAAAATTGTGTTTTAGAGGAGGAGATAAACCTATAAAGAGAGGGGAAAGAGAATTATTTTTCTTGTCTGAAAATAAAGAGAATAAACATGATGGTTTAGGAGATATAAAGATATACTTATAAGTTGGTGAATAAAAGAGAGGATATGGGTTAATAAAACCTTAGGTTTGACTTGGAGATAATCAACAATTAATTTAAAAATATAATTATAGGTTGGTTAACTAGTATTAGATGATTATGAATTGTGAATATGGGTCAAAATTGCTTAAAAATCAAATTAGGCAAGTTTGGAGCTTAAAATCCACATGAAAACACATAAAAACTTTGAAGTCAGCTTGTTGGGTCATTATAGTGTGGATTTTGGGTGTACAGTATGCAACCTTTAATTCTTTTGGTGCTGCAGTGCTAGTTTTGGGTGCAACAGCCCAAACCTTTGATCCCCTTGTTTTGATCATATCTTGTGCTCCCAAACTTAGAATTGATCCCTTTTTTTGCTTTATTCATCGTTTTAACTCATTTATACATATGTAAATACATTATTACTATTAAATAATATAAATTCATAGAAATCACATTTTTCTTACACAACCTTATACCGTATAATTTTGACATAAACATTTTGAGTACATCAATATCATGTGGCCATTACGTGCATCATAACTAGATATAAATGCTAGTTTCTTAACTTAAATTCCATAAAATAAAATTATAATCATAATGACTAATTTAATTCCTCATTTAAATGTTAAAGAAAAATAGTAGATGTTACAACTCTCCCCACCTTATTGGAGTTTTGTCCACGAAACTTATAATAATTTCGAAAACTAGGCTCTTATATCATCCTTACACCTCCATGTAACCTCCCATACTATGTGGTTATGCTATAATACTTTGCTAACATAAAGTTCTTATTCCTTAATCTCTTGGTCATAATCTCATATTCTTTTTCCCATGAAGGTTCCTTGATCTCTTGATTTCTTAATCGCTTTGACTAGAGGAATGTTTTTACCTTTCAATCAAATACTTCAATTGACATATTCATGTAGTTTATATTCTCTAAAACTTATTATTTTTCTTTTATAAGCTTAAGAACATGGATCATTATGTGCTTCTTTCATATATGAACATGAAAACCGTGGTGTAAAAATCAAAGGTATTGCATTCTCCCTTTAAAGATTTTGTCCTCGAAATATGTGCAGTAATGAATAAGTAAGTGAATTTCTAGTCTTTTTTCTTAACATCCTATCAAATAAAAATTTCATCAAAATCATGTCCAACTATAGTTGCCAAACATCCAACAGTAATATCATACACAATGTTTAAATTCTCTTCTTGTCTTTTTTTAGTCTCTCTATCCTTTGACAGTTATAAAAGTACACAAATTAGTGCAAATTCAATTCTACATCATTTCTTTTTTGGCTTGTTATCATGTATGTAAACTTTTCTTAACATCCTATCACATAAAAATTTCATCAAAATCATATCCAAATGTAGTTGCCAAACATCCAACAATAATATCATATGCAATGTTTAAATTCTCTTCTTGTCGCTGTCTATCTCTATTCTTTTTCTTTTATAAAAGTACACAAATAAGTACATATTCAATTCATATCTTTTCTTTTTTGTCTTGTTATCATATATGTAAACTTCTTCACATCCTATCACAAAAAAATTTCATCAAAATTAGGTCCAAATATAGTTGCCAAAGATCCAACAACAATAACATATACAATGTTTAAATTCTCTTCTTGTATCTTTCAATCTCTCTATCCTTTGTCTTTTATAAAAGTACACAATAAGTGCAAATTCAATTCATATCTTTTTTTTTGTCTCGTTATCATATATGTAAACTTCTTAACATCCTATCACATAAAAATTTCATCAAAATTATGTCCAAATATATTTGCCAAAGATCCAACAACAATAACATATACAATGTTTAAATTCTCTTCTTCTATCTTTTAGTCTCTCTATCCTTTGTCTTTTATAAGAGTGCACAATAAGTGAAAATTCAATTCATATCTTTTTTTTTGTCTCGTTATCGTGTGCGTAAACTTTTCTTTAATCGCATGCTAAAGAGAATTGTACTCTAAAATCTCATTACTTTACATATGCAAATGATAATAAAATATGTATATTTAACTTCAAGCTACATAAAAACATTATGCACTCTAATGAGTCTATTACTAGATCCACATATTCATTAAATAGCCATTGCACAATATTGTAAGTATGTAGAACTTTAAGCTTAACTTTCCTTTCGCTAGATCACACAACAGATCTTTTCGACATTGCTTTAGAAAAATAATGTATCAACGTACAAAAGTTTTAAACCTACTTAATCTCTTCACTCCGTAATTCTTCAACCAACATCCCCTAAAAGAAAAAAAAATCTCATATTTAAGCTCTAATCATCTATATTAATAGTTCTAAAATGCTTTGCCATCTTTTCCTTTCTTGTTAACATCTCTACCAATTACCAAGGTCATCTATAAAAGAAACTATTATGTGCAATATCTTTATCATATCATGCGATGGACCACTCAATTTGTTAAAATATTATCATAAAAAATTCTCTCCCAAGCTAAGTCATTAACTAAATTGACTAGATCTCAACCCTCGCTAAGCCTCAAAGATTCCTATAGTCAATCTTGTTGATAACATGCATATTTTCAAAATATCCTTCACTTAAATTTATTGCAATGATCTCACAAAATTCTTTTATAAACATTAGCCAATTCTCAAACTTGTTTGATGAAATACTTAACTATCAGTATACTTCTCTTGTGTTACATATCATGGATCAACTCTCCATAGATTTTCTCTCTAAGAAAAATAATATAATTGCATAATTAACATTGTGTTATCATATGTCTTCATCATCAACAATTTCGTTACAAATAAATAATGAGATAAAGATCGCCTCTTGCTCTAAATAACATAAGTCTATGCTTCATAGACTAGTAAAATTATTATAATGTAGTCATAGGAAATCTCACTCAACATCAATATATTAAAAGTTTAACAGTTTCTATATTTATTTGATGGACTTGAGACTAGCATGTGGCAATGTGCATTGGAAATAAAAACTACACAGATATGATTACTGTAATGCTCCTTTATAGGCACTACAAGAATGTTTCTTTTATTATAAAACTTAATAATTACTGATAAGAAGTTCAAAACAATGAATAACACTCATACAATCATTCTAGTAACAACATCCTTTTTTTTTGTTGAAAGTCACTTACTAGATTTACTTCTCTCCCCTCGGTTAGGCCAACTGAATACCAACAACATTTAGCTAACCAACCACTTGAAGAAATAGTTAGTTTACTAAAATAGAGCAAAACAAAATATCCAACTAAGACGAGTTATGATGAAATAAATAGCACAATGTAGTTTCTACAAAATAAAACTAAGAAACCAAAATTCCAAACCACAAATTGCATTTACTAAAACATAGGTTCAAAAGGAAACATCACAAGTAGAACTGGGTCTCAAATTAACACAAGTATGGAATATAATCATTTAAATATTGTTTTAACTTAAATTCCCTTAACGACATGATTGCGTTTCCAATCTGGCACTCCTTGTACACATGCTCGTCCTTGTTCTCCATCTTACTAAAACTGCCTCTTATTCTTACCTGCAACATGATATAAATGAAGTAAGCATAAGCTTAGTAAGTACACTTTCCTATCTCACAATACAAAACATGAACTTTAACAAAATCATAATACAATATCATAAGCATAATCTAGTGCACAAGACACATGGTTATATCGAAGATATCTTTTTATTTAACCTTCCTTATTAAAACATTGTTCATTTGATCTTTAGGGGCCCAACTGCTGCATAATAAACATTAACATAATTATACGAGAGGAGTAGGGCAGGTAATCTTAAACTAAATATACAAGTCCACCTTGCATGATAGTCCATATAGTGGGACAAACCTAAACATAGGGTGTGTAATGCTTAATTAAGATATATATATATATACATATATACACATTTTCAACATACCTCGCCGTTGAAACATCCATTAAACTTTCTTGTTGCAATAAGAGTTTTCATGAGAAAATAATATATAAAAAAAAATTACAAATCATTATAAAACATATCCTTAAAACTTTTTTGTAAACTTTTATTATATTATAGAAGAGAATGTACTTACTTGACTTATCTACATACTAAACTTTACGTTGGCTGATGTAATCGCGGTTCTTAGTGTGCTTTCCTCTTTGAGTGTCTATCTCAATCATTCATATAATAGATGAAATTATTATTATTCATGTTCACAATACTATTTAATATAGTATTTCATCATTCAACATTATTCTTAATAGAAAAAAACATTTTTTTATTTCTTAAGCATACACTTAGAGTTAAGAAACATACAAGCAATAAACCTGACCATTAATCACTTAGAGAATTAAATCTCAATTAATTAGCAAGAAAAAAGTGCAAAACTTCTTACATAACATAGTTAACATATAAAAACATCATCAAATTTTATTCTCTTGAGAATATTAATCGAAAGTACCTTTTTAAATTTTTTAAAACATTCAAGCAAATCTACCAGTTGCCAAAACTAACTGACCTTTAAGGATTCTTCACCTTATATCTTACATATCGAATTCAATTTGAGCATAAAAAGTTGCAGGAATAAAGTTAACACATATAATTCCCATAGATTTTTCTTTAACCATAAAAATGTCATCTGAAATTTTAAATAAATCACACAATCAATACCACAAAATTTGTTAACAAACATTGGATAAAAAGTAGTCCTCTTTAAAAATTACATATTGAATAGACATAAAAAGTATAACATATATAAAATTTAGCTTCAAATAAACTTAGAATAATTCAAAACACAAGTTTCAACTTTGTGATAATATTAATATCCAATATGCTAAATAGCAAACACCCTTTAGTCAAACATTTTTATAAAATCAAATATGAATGATATGGATTTAGAATTTTTATGTGACATGCTTAATATAAGTAAAAGTATAAAAATAAGAAATCATGAAAACACATTAAAAAGTATGATTTCTTATCTTACAAATTATGTAGAATATGTCAATCAGACATTATCCATCACTGAACCCACGGTGATCAAAAAATTGTTTCTCAAAATATAGAAAAGATATAAAGCTAAAATTTTACACACTAACAATTAAAAAGCCAACAAAGACTCTCAAATCTTTACACAACATATATATGCCATTTATCCTATAAAACGAATCTCACAACATACAAATCCAAATTAGTCAACACATAAAAGTTTGTAAGTAGTGCTCGTTAAAAATCTCATAACTTTTAAAATATGTTATACAAAAATTTATAAAAATTTTCAGGCATTCTAAACATTATAAAAGCACATCGTAGATTAAAATTACAAAAAAGTAAAATCATACAAAATTAAAACATTATAAGGAATTTTACTAGATAATTAAAAACCTTAAGACAGTTACAATGTATTCCAAAAAAAAATATTGATTTCATGTAAATTCATTATGTCTCATAAACATAAATGTTTTTAACCGTAATATAACGCTATCATAAACCTTAGGAATAGTAAGTATTCCAATGATGAGATAATAAAACGTAAGATAAAATTAATTCGAAAGGTAAAATAGAATTTATCCCTAAGCTGATTATGAATATCTTATGGGAAAGTGACACATTATGATATGTCATGTACGGTTAGCTTTTTGGAGCTTTGTAATTTGATATAGTTTGAGAGTGTAGCTCTAAACTTTTAGTGGAGTAACATTAGAGTTGATAATTATAAAATATATATCTAGGATATTGTATTTTATAATTGTAGGAGCTTGATCTATATATATCCATCAAGTTCCCTTTGCTAGCTCATAATAAATGTTGTAACGATATAGCATGTTTTTTTTTCCACATATTGATGACCTATGTCAAATTATTAGATTGGCTAAAATTCGAGTTAATTGGTTGTAATAATTCATGTTAGTTTATTGGTTGGATTAATTTTGAGAATTAATTCAAGATAAACATGTTGAATCATTTGGATAATATTTTATTTGTATGGGTTTATCTATATATGACTATTTTAATCAGATAAAATTTTTCTATTGGGTTATTTGAATTAAAATTGAGGCTTTATAAAGGATACCCTGCTAAAAAAAATAGTACGCAGTGGAATTTTAAAAACTTTTATATTAGAGTATTTTTTAAAACACAAGTTTGACACGCTATATGCATAAATTAATCAAATCTTACTAACCTTTGTGTGCCAAAAAACTCCTGTAATTAATAAAGAGAAGTAACGTTCTAGAAGGACCTCAACCAACTAGCCTTCTTTGCTATTCTCTATCCACGATCAGAGTGAGTGTGGGCTCACGTCGTTTAGCTTTTCCCCAATTGGCTCTCCTTTTAGCCAATTGAGAAATACCCAAAGCTATAATTCATGATTTGTGAATGATAGCTCTTTAGGGTGTTTCAGAATCTCACTCTAGATTTCTCAACTGATCTTAATAATGATGAGACTCACTCTCCTTTTATAGAGATTGGGCCTAGAAGTTAGTCCTTACCAAATAAGGCCTCAAAAATTTAAATCAAAATCAATATCTGATAAAATCTGCATGAAAATGCTTGTTCCTTTTATCACATGATCGATAGGCCAAACTGGTAGATCACCTACCAATCCTCCTCAATCAACAAGCCGAACTTAAAAATCAACTAGTCCAACTAGCGATAAAAAGTTCCCTGCGAATCTATATTTCCCACCTTAGATTCCAGCGATAGAATCTAGTTTTAATTCAAATAACCCAATAGAGAAGTTATTTGATTAAAATACTTATATCTAGATAATCTCTAAGAAAATAAATATTCTTGATAATTCAACAAGTGTATCTTGAATTTATTTATTCAAAATTAAATTAAACTGATAAACTGACATGAATTATTTGATCCTGATAATTCAACAAGTTTATCTTGAATTTATTTTATCACAAAATTATTTCAACCAATAAACAAAGATGAATTATCTGATTTTACTAAATTTCAGCCAATTTGATAAATCTAACATAGGTCACCAATTATTAGAAAAGCATGCTGTATCGTTATAGGATTTTTGTGAGCTAACAAAAGGGACCTGATGGACCTATATAGTTCAAGCTCCCGATAATTATGAAACCTAACTTCCTAGATATACATTTTATAATTATCTCACCATTAGAAAACTTACTATCTAAAGATAGTATACCATTTGGTTATGCCTATGTATCCAAATGGTTATGCCTACCCATTGCCCTAGATTGATGTTGTATTCATTTAGTTGAAGGGTGCATTACCATTCTAAAAATAGATTTGCAGTTTTTACTAGTAGAAATTGAGGATTAAATGACAGTTTTAAACCGTCGTGTAAAGCATTTACGACAGTCAAAAAACTGTCATCAAATCGTCCATCGTGGTACCAAAGAGACTTTTTATGATATTTTTTACCATCGTGGAATGCCACTAATGATGAGTATTAAATGTGTTCTATAGGAGGC
>CAMOHE010048088.1:5945-25430 GCA_946598075.1 Artocarpus hirsutus
GTCTTGCACACCCCCCCCCCCCCCCCCCCACCCCAACCACGTCCTAAGGCCCATAGCCACGCCACAGTATACATTAGGCATACAGCCATGAGCAATCTTTTTATGCAACTGTACATAACCCTAGGCAGTGTTAAAGTCTGTTCTGTGCGTGACCACAAGGGAAATTCATTGTGCCTTCACGTTCCTTTGTCCTAAGCCCGAATTTGACCTAAATTTGATACAAACTTACATGTTTTCAACCCTCAAAGACCAAACCATAAATGCCACTCTAAGAACCATAATTATATTAATTTTTCCACCAGTTTTTATTAATTTTCCCTTAGTTTCTTAGGCTTAGGAAATGAAGAAAAAGAGATAGAAAAATAGGAGAGGCTCTAGTGGTGGCTCAAGGAATTTGGTCTGAGTGAAGAATTCTTTAACGCCAAAGCCCATTCTTTTCTTTATTATTTCCTTCTTTTCTTTTTAATTATGTTATTTTAGTTTTGTTATGGTTGAAGGGAAATTCAAAAGCCTAGACATGATTTTATCATTAATTATAGACTTATTTTTCAGTTTTCTAATTGAGATTGTTTATGTTCTTCTATTATTTTTGTTTATGATTATTCTCTTGTTTTGCATGGGTGCGTAACTAAATGGGACTAGAATTTAATATATTGTTAGGTTGGAATGCTTGATTCATAATTGTCTTGATTTTTTAATCATTAGTAGCGAATTGCAAGGTATGATTACGGGAGGTTTCGTTAATTGTGATGTAGTGCTTAACTTAGGTTAAACAATCCGAGTTTATGTGATTGTTGCCTTGATTGATTTATCTTCTTCATCTTAATGCTTTCGTTAGATTAAATCTAGAGGGCTTATTCTAAGTTGTTTAGTAGAAAGGGGTTTAACAGAGCGCTTGTCTTATTAAATCTACAAGCTAAGGAAAGATCGGGATAATAAAGTTTATTGTTATCTATGGTTAGTAGTTTCAATAGTGAATTGGGAATAATTTTGGGATTAATTGTATGGTTAGTGTTTAGTGGTGGCTAATGATCCTTTTATTTTATTGGTTTATTTTATTTTCTTGTGTTTTCTTTTATTTCATAGTTTAGATAATTAATTCAAAATCCCCATCCTTTATTTAATTTTATTGTGTCTTAGGTCTAAAATAGATAACTAATTAATTAGACCCAATCTTCAGCAAGAACGATCTTTACTCACTACTGCACTTAATAACGACAACATTTTAAAGTAAGGTCAATTTAGTGCTCCCACAAGACCTATAAGAGATCTACAGTTTTTGTATTTTAACTTTTACAAAGTCAAACATCTTGAAAGTGTTTTGCCCATTTTTCAAAATGAGCATTTTAGCCATCTACTTGATCCAATTTGAATTAGAGGAAAAGTTCTTCATAAAAATTGTTCGTCTCAAATGTTTCCAATAAAACTCATGTTAAGCTCAAAAACTAATTCAGCCTTAAGTACCTCAAAAACAAAATTTTTAAAATCAATTATAACTTCTTGCAACGAAAACTGCAACATATTTGTTTTCTTACATGTGTAGGCCTATTTTTAGCTTTTTAGATATATCCTCGAGCACAAAATACATAAATCATCCATGCCACATAGTTTTCTTTTCATGACATAGTTCATAACATTGTTTCAAACACTTGGTATGCGTAACTACTTAAAAACATAACCTTACTTAGGGTTTTATTTAAAAGGTTCCAAAACACTTGTATTTATTATTGGTATTTACAAGCCTCTAATTATGTTTGCAAAAAATATGCAATATACTCAGAACATATCTATAACATTATCATACATAACCATCAAAACCCTTACTTTAAAACTTAAAAATAGTCATGAAATAAACTTAAACACAATTAGGGTTTTTACCTTAAAAGCTTCTTTGATATTCCTAGAGCACTAAGCCTTATTTTTAAGGATGATTAAAGGTTGGAACCAATAAAATTTTGAAAGTAAATGGGCCATGAGAATGGCAAACTTGAGAGGTTAAGGTGGAGAAAAGTATGTTTTCAACAAGGTCCTTAGGTATTTATAGGCCATCTATGGACTAAATTGCAAATAAAATATTTGCGAAAATTCGTGTTTAGGTACGATTTGGTCAAGCCCAAAATAAGGAATCTGAATTGCAATCAGAGCGAATTGAGTCTAGCAAGAGTGTTCAATTTGAGGCAATTTGGCATGAAAAGCACCATTCGTCTAGCACTTAAATGGATTGAGGCGTCGATCGATTCGGTCAATTACAAACCAAACTTGATTATTTCATTTGTATCTTAGCATTCACTATCATTGTAGATTTGCTAAGTGTTGGCTTTACGTAATCAATGTACACAATGTGACAGTCATAAGAGGAAGCATGTCAAGCCATGAACTGAGACACAAGAGAAGCCCAGTTCTTACGACCAACCATAGATTGACGCATGTCCAACTACTATGTGCATCACTACTCTACTTCTTCCATTAGTTTAGAGCCACAATCTCATGTTGTGTGCTTTATAAAGGCATTAGCAACTTCATAGAGGGACATGAAAGAATCTTAGAGAAACTCTGCAAAAATACCTACAGATCTTTCAGTATTCTCTCTATTATCTCTCAAACACCATGTAATTTGTGCTCACTTTACTCATCAATAGTGAGGAACAATGGACATAGCTCTTATTACAGAGTAAACCACTATAAAATCCTACATGTGGTATCATATATTTTTTAGTAGTGTTCAGTTTTCTTTAGCATATTTACGATTTATTCACTGTTGCCATTTTTAACATAATTCTTTGAAGCTAAAGCGGATCCTAATAACAGTGATTTGAGGACCCAAATTCTTGAATAATAAATGATAAATTAATCTAACATGTTTACATTTAATTGTTGATCCAACGTCCATAGTTTGGCGCCCACCATGGGGCCTTCAGATCACCAACTTGAGGATTTTCATGCTTCATCACTGGCAATGGTAGACAGTTAGAACACGCCAAACACTCAAAATGAAAAGAGTCAAACCATGCCCGAAGGAAACCAACAGAGGAGGTCTTTGCTACTAAGTGGAAGCATTGAAGAAGATGCTTCATGAGTAGACAACACGTTCCTAGGAATGTGACAGACGATTAGAACTACTCAATAGAGAAAACACAGCTCTTAGGAGGCAAATCAATTACCAACATTCCTAGTTGCAGCCTACTCTTATTATTACCGATACTATAGGTACTTGACACTTCCAACCATGACAACAACATAATGGGAGTTCCAAACACCACCCCCCACCAGACAGCAGCCTTTGGTCAGCCCCATTGGAAGGATGCAACCCCTATACACTACTCCAGTACCAACACCAATGGCTATGACTATAGCGACACCAGCACCAGCGATGATATTAGCAACAACAAATGCTCAACAAGGCGTGAGTGGGCCCCTATACACCTTGGGAGCAAGAAGAGGATGTTGAGCAAACCACTTGAACAAAGACTACGTGAGTGCCAGTCTTGCTAACCGCTAAAGCCATCTGGCAGATGATAAAAAAGATGCTCGACCAAAACACCAAAACAGCTAAAGAAAAAATCGACCAAAAGTTTTTAAGGCCACCAGTAAGACCCCAGCACTAGATGACCTCTCAAAAAATATTTGCGAGACTCCGTTCACAAGGAGAATTACCGATGTCCTTCCTCTTAAGTATGACAATCTAGTGTTTGCGTGCTTTGATGGAACCACGGACCGAAAAGATCACCTTCTACAATATAAAAACATCATTAGTGCAACCAATATTCCAAATTCAATATTACACAAAATGATGTGCAAACTCTTCACATAAAGCTTACAAGGGCCAGCTCTCTAGTGGTTCAGCAACCTGCCTACTAGAATAATAGATAACTTTGTAGAATTGGAAGATTTGTTTGTTAAAGACTACTTGGTACTTATCAAGATGGGCAAGATCTCCAAAGAACTTTGGTCAGTAATCCAAAGCCCAAAAGAATCACTAGGGGCCTACATAAAAAGATTTAGCAAGGCCATCTTAGAGGTTGTAGATCTAGAACACAGGACGGCTCAAAAAGCTTTAAAGAAAGGCCTTCTACACAAATCTTCATTCAAGAATAGCATTTACTCTAAATACCTACAAACAATTCAGGAAGATTTGAACAGAGCCAAAGAATAGATTGATCTCGAAGAAGAAAACAAGCGATGCGAATAAGAGCTTACAAGAGACAGAGAACAAAACATAAGGGTTGAGAGACAGCCAAAGAATCGACCAAACAAAAAAGGAAGGACAAGAACACCACCAAGAAAAGAATAGAGAAGGAAGGAGGAAAAGTAGTAAAGGAGGAGCAGGCCACTGTCTCCAACAAAATATGCTTTGAACATATCCCCAACTGAGTTGATCATATGGTTAGAAGGAAAGGATTGCGTCAGATGGCCAACCAAAATGGCCGCAAGCCAATCTCACAACCATACAAAGTACGATGATTTTCATCAAGACACGGGACATTTAATATTTGATTGCAAAGCCTTGTGAATAGAGATTGCAGAACTATCGAATAAAGGACATGTAAGGGAGTATTTGTCTAAGCAAGGAAGATGAACATATGGGTTAGACCGCAAGCTAAGCAGATCAAAGAGTCGTCCAACCCAAGAGAAAACACCACCACTGCCACCAATCAAGAAGGTGATTGGGCCCATTTATAGGGGCTCTGTTTATGGCAGAGATTCTACTAATCAGATGGAAGCACACCAACGAAAGGCGAGCTAGGTAAACCCGAGTTTAACATTTGAAGGGTTTAACAAGCATAAAATCTTATTCCGAAGCAATGAGGTGTTTGGGCTCGACAGACCACATAACATAATGTTGCAAACTATGAGATAGGAAGAATACTTGTTGATAACGGAAGCTCAACAAATATTTTATTCCTCTCAACACTAAAAGAAATGGACATTGATGAAAAAGAGATAGAGAAATCGACCACCACACTGGTGGGTTTTAGTGGGGAAGTGACTATAACACTAGGGAAGATCAAACTACCAGTCTATGCTATTGGAGAAAACAAATTGACAAATTTTCTCATCACAAACTACCCTTCAGTGTACAACATCATCCTTGGGCAACCATAGATACATGCAATGAAAGCAGCTCCATCAACCTTTCACCAATGAATCAGATTCCCAATGAAGCGAGGAGTATAGGAGATCCTTAGAAGCCAAGAAGCAGTGAGGAGGTGCTATACCACTACAATGAACCAAAAACAACCTGCATTATAGCAATTATTGAAAAGCCTGTCAAACGGGTCAAACTCACAGCTTGACCCAAAGGTAAAATCCACCATAGTAAATTTTTTGAAAGCTAACGAAGATTGTTTGGCATGGTCTCACGCAGTTATGCCAATAATCAATCAAAATATTATTTTGCACCAGTTTAATGTCGATCCTAATCATCAATCCGTGTGGCAAAAAGGGAGAAGGCCTGGTGTCAAACGAAACAAAATTGTGAAGGAAAAAGTAAGGTGTCTATTAGAAGCTGGGTTCATTCATCCAATTTAATACCCAGACTAGCTGGTGAATGTAGGAATTGTATAGAAGAAAAATGGGAATTGGTGAATATGCGTAGATTTTATAGACTTAAATAATGCTTGCTCTACCTTACATCACTCGCCTCATCGGCACGACTACTAGCCATGAAACTCTAAGTTTTGTTGACACTTTCTCAAGCTATAGTCAGATCCTTCTACACCCTAATGATCAAGAAAAGACCGCCTTTATCACATAATAGAGTATGTTTTACTTCAAAGTTATGACTATTGGATTGAAAAGTGCAGGAGCAAAATACCAGAGTCTAATCAATATGATGTTCCAAGAATAGATGGGTAAGAACATGGAGGTTTAAATTGACAATATGATGGTGAATCCATGATAGGCAAATCTTCATGTACAACATCTACAAGAACGCTTTGACGTTATCTGTAAATACAACATGAAACTAAACCCAGAAAAGTGTACATTTGGAGTTGCCAGTGGAATGGTCTTAGGATATCTTGTCATGAGACAAGGGATTAAGGTGAACCCAGACCAAATAAAAGCATTCCAACTAATGTCATCCCCAAGAACTAAATACAAGATCCAAAAGCTTACTTGGAGAGTCACTACTCTTACCCAATTCAAAGCTCGTTCATCAGACAAGTGCTTATTCTTCTTCCAGCTACTAAAGAAAACATAAAGCTTGATTGGAACGATCAAAGCCGACAGGCATTTCAAGAGATAGGGAACCGTTGTATCTCTACCTAGCGGTTTTGAAGACAGCGATCAGTTTAGCGCTAATCAGGGAGGAAAACTTGACTCAAAAGTTGATTTTCTTCGTCAGTCATACAATATTTGATGCTAAAAAAAGATACTCGATTGTTGAGAAATTTGCTCTTGTACTTGTCGTATCTGCGTGAAAGTTATGACTGTACTTCCAAGGTCATACGATCATAGTACTATCATCCTACCAATGCAAGCCATCCTACACAAACCAGATGTTTTAGGAAGATTGACAAAGTGGGCTATTGAGCTCATGAAATTTGATATTGAGCACAGGCCATGAACAACGTTGAAAGTACAAGTACTGCCAGATTTTGTTGCAAAGCTAACACATGAGGCACTCAATGATGAGCCCAAAGTATGAACAATGTAGGTGCACGAAGCTAGCAATGAAAAGGAATCAAGAGTTAGAATATTACTGCGTTCACCCATGGGTGAAGAAATCAAACAAAGCTTTAGGTTAGGTTTTAAAGCAACCAATAATGAAGTAGAGTACGAGGCCATGATCGTCGGCCTAAGACTTATTACGGCGTTGGGGGCTACAGTGTTGGAAAAACATTACATAGCAGAATTTTAAAATTTTTTATTCCAGAGTATTTTCCAAAACACAAGTTTGACACACTAGATGCATAATTAACTAGATCTTTCTAACCTTGTTTGCCGAAAAGCTCCACAATCTGTGAAGAGAAGTAACGTTCTAGAAGAGCTTCAACCAACTAGACTTCTTTGTTATTCTCTATTCACGATAGGTGTGTGTGTAGGCACACTCGTAAAGCTCTTCCACAGGTGGCTCTTCTTCCAACTAATTGAGAAATACTCAAAGCTATAGTTCATGATTTGTGAACAACAACTTTCGAGGGAGCTACAAAGTCTCGTTGGCAAAGTCTCACTCTAGATTTCATAATTGATCTAAATAACAATGAGTCTCACTCCCCTTTTTATAGAGGTTGGGCCTAGGAGTTAGTCCTTATCAGATAAGGACTCAAAAATTTAAATCAGAATCAAATCTGGATCAATATCTGTTAAAATCAGCTTGCAAATGCATGATTTATTAATGCTCGGTCATAGGCTAAACTTCCAGATTGGCCTGACGAACATGCACCATCGGCAGGCCAAACTTAAAGATTAGCCTACTAAACTTACGATAAATAATCCATGCGAATCTTTATTTTCCACCCGAGATTCTTGAGTTAGAGCCTCAGTTTTAATTCAAATAACCCAATAGAAAAGTTATCTGATTAAAACAATCATATCTAGATAATTTCTAGGAAAATAAATATTCTTGATAATTCAATAAGTTTATCTTGAATTAATTTATTCAAAATTAATCCAACCGATAAACAGACATGAATTACCTAATATTGATAATTCAACAACTTTATGTTGAGCTAATTTTCACAAAATTAATTGAACCGATAAATAAACATGAATTATCTGATTTTATCAAATTTCTAGCCAATCTGATAATATGACACAAGTCACCAATTACTAGAAAAGCACACCGTATCATTACAGGATTTTTTGTGAGCTAGGAAAGGGGACCTAATGCACTTATATAGTTCAAGCTCCTAATAATTATGAAACCCAATTTCCTAGATATACATTTCATAATTATCAACTCCAACGCTACTCTATTCAAAGCTTAAAGCTGCACTCTCGAACTATATAGAATTACAAAGCCTATAGAGTTAAGTCTCTATGACATGTCATAATGTATCGTATCCCTAGAGGATTATCCATAATCAGCTTAAGGACAAGTCCTGTCTTACCTTCTCGATTATTTTTATCTTACGTTCCATTATCTCACCATTGGAAAACTTACCATCTAAAGACGGTATAGCATTCGGTTACACCTATGTATCAAAAATTATAGGATAACGCACGTAAGAGGATATCACTACTCCTAAAGAGGAGTATTGGATTCCATATCTATAAAAAATAGGTCTACACTATCAAGAATCATGCCTTCAACATATCGGCATGTGTACCATTATTAAAATGTGGATGTCACCCTTTGGTATATCAAAAGACATAGGTCCAAACAACGGGCCCGTTGTTCATTTCAGGATTAAGACACAATACACATGATTGTCTAAAGTAAATTGATTTACCAAGGCAGAATTATTAATTCAAATTAATTCACTTTATGTGCCGATCTAACACATCGTTACCTATGACAATGTGCCAATGTTTCTATTCATGGAGTCCACCTCGATGGTCAAGACAAACCATATCCCATTAGGGATATAGGCAACATAATAATCTTTACATAAATAAAGCGCCCAACTTTATTCCCTCGATTGTGGATCTTATTATTTACACTGTCACCTTAAGAATCGTGTCTTTCATATAATATGTCCATCATATGCCCAATTATGGTTTAGAATACTAGTCTTAGACTTTTGTTTGCTTGACATACATTCAACAAATATGAATGTGAAGAGGGCAAGATTTGGTATATAAATAATAAATAAATTTGTTATCGGCCAAAAACATATTATATTTTTACTCCGTAGCGCATACACATCTAACAATCTCCCACTTGCACAAAGTGAGTAAATATGACAAATCTCGCATCCCCATAGCTTCCACATGCCTCTCGAAAACTCTCACAGTTAGTGTCTTTGTGAATGGATTAGCTGAATTGTCATCAGATGTGATTTTTTAAGCAGCGACTTGCTTGCCCTCATGAAGTCCTTTATTACATGATACTTTCGATCAATATGCTTACTCTTCTTGTGACATCTTGGTTCCTTAGCATTAGCTACTGTCGCACTATTATCACAATACAATGATTCCACCTTATCCATACTAGGAACTACCTTTAGATCCCTAAGGAACTTGTAGAGCGACACTGCTTTTTTCAAAGCATCACTAGCTATCACATACTTGGCCTCTATCATTGAATCTGAAGTGCGATCTTGCTTCACACTTCTTCAACTGATGGCACCACCACCTAGAGTAAACACAAAACTCAAAGTTGATCTCCTAGAATCCAGACAGGATTGGAAATCAAAATCAATACATCCTAAAGGAGATAAGGCCTCCCCTGAATTTGTGGATATACCATCTAGTCCTTCTTAGGTACTTGAAAACATGCTTGACCGCAACCCAACGGTTCAGTCCCAAATCTGCCTGAAATCAACTTATAATCCTGTTCGCATATCAAATATTCGATCGTGTGCAAAGCATGGCATACATGAGACTACCCACTGCTGAAGCATAAGGAACCTTCTTCATGTATTCTCTTTCTTTGTTAGACTTTGGAGAGTTTTTTTTAAAAAGAGTAATTCCAGACCTAAGCGGTTGCCCACCTTTTTTGGAATCTTGCATTGTAAATCTCCTGAGAATCATATCTATGTAGCCAACCTAGGACAAACCTATCATTATGTTCTTCCTATCCCCAAAAATTTGGATACTGATGACAAAATTAGCCTTACCCAAGTCCTTCATGTCAAACTGCTTGGTCAAGCATAATTTGACCAATGACAATGCCGCAACGTTATTGCCAATTAGCAGAATGTCATCTACATAGAGCAGTAGAAAGACCACTTTTCCATCCTTAATGGGTTTGTAAACACATGGCTCATCCATATTTTATGAGAACCCAGAGGTCTTGTTTACCTGATCAAATGGAAGCCTGCTTAAGTCCACATATTGACTTTAGTAGCTTGCAAACCTTACCTTCCTGACCCTTGGCCTTAAACCCGTCTAGTTGCTTCATATAAATGGACTCATCAAGATAGCCATTTAGAAAAGCCGTCTTGACATCCATTTGTCAAGTCTCATGGTTGAGAGTAGCAGCTATGGACAAGAGAATCCGGATAGACTTAAGCATCGCTACAGGTGAAAAGGTTACCCCATAACTGATTCCTTCCTTTTGCATGTATCCTTTAGCTACTAGTCTAGCCTTAAAGTTTTGGCCTTTCCATCCATTCCTCTCTTCCTCCTATAGATCCACTTACACCCTATGGGTCTTAACCCTTTGGGAAGATCCACAAGTTCCCAAACTCGATTAGTCTTCATAGATTTCATCTATGTGTTCATGGCCTCTATCTAATGTTTCAAATTAACATCCTCCATAGCCTCTGCATAAGTGTAAGGATCCCTATCATGTTCATTTGGTTTAGCCAAGAAGGCCTTACCATTAAACATATACCTCTTGGGTTAACACCCAATCCTCCTACTTCGCCAAAGCCCCTTATGTTGTTGTTCGGGTTCGTTTGTTTTTTTACACCGATTGGAGTGGTTTCTACCAAACCCCTTGGAGTGATTGGATCACTCCTCAACTTCTCAAGCAACACTTTACTTTGAAGCTTAAAGTTGTCTATGTAACTCTCCTCAAGGAAAGCTGCATTAGTTGAAACCACCACTTTATTTTCCTTTGGGTTATAAAAACAACCCTCTTTAGTCCCTTTTGGATATCCTATAAACACGCAAACTTTTGAACGTGCCTCCAACTTATTTGCATCCCTAAACAAGACATGAGCCAGACATCCCCATATGCGAAAATGGTTTAAGGATGTCTTCCTGCCCATCCACAACTTGTGAGAAGTTTTAGGAACCAATTTTGAAGGCACATTGTTCAAAAGATCACATGCGATTTGTAGTGCATATCCCCAAAAGGATAAAGGTAATGATGAATAACTCATGATGGACCTAACCATGTCCAATAAAGTCATATTTTTTCTCTCTGCTATGTCATTCTGTTGTGGAGTGCTCGACATAGTCAAATGGGCAGAAAGGTATTGAGCACCTTGAAAAGATCGAAGTGCCTTTATGGGTCAACTCAATTACTTTTCCACTTTGGCATGAAACTCCTTGAACTTATCAAAAGTTTTACTTTTGAGGAGCATCAGGTACACATACTCATACCTTAAGTAATCATCAATAAAAGTGACAAAGTACTCTTACCTTCCTCGTGCCTGAATGTTCATCGGTCCGCAAACATTACCATGCATAAGTTCTAGAACCCTTTCAGCCTTATTGCACTTAGACCCGAATGGTCTTTTGGTTATTTTACCCTCTAAACAATATTCATATTGTGCTATGGATTCCACCTTTAAGTGACTTAAAGGTCCATCTTTTGCCAACCTTTGAATTCTATTTAGGTTAATATGACCAAGACTTAAATGCCAAAGACAAGTCTTATTAGAGTGAGAAATTTTAAGTCTTTTAGAGTTATTAAGTCTTAAGTCTCATTCATCTCAACATTAAGCAATAAGTCCATCTAAGGTTTGATAAGATATAGATTATTTTGCATCCATCCAAAATAGATAAAGATTCGTTTTTACAAATCACCACTTTATTATTAAAAGAAACCAAATAGGAGTCTTTAAATAAACAAGCTACAGAAATTAAATTCCTCTTAAATTTAGGAACATAAAAACAATCTCGCAAAATTAAATTCCTATAATTATCAAAATAAAGATGGACATCTCCCATTGCTTCAGCTAAGACCGAGGATCCATCGCCCATCCGAAGCGTGAAGTCTTCACGAAGTAGACTTCTTGTTTCTTTGAACCCCTGCAGAGAAACACGAACATGATTAGTTGCTCTAGAATCTATGACCCAAATGTTACTCGATTCCTTAACCAAATAAGTTTCTAAATATACAAGATCACACCTACCTCCTCAGGAAAGGAAGTCCTTACAATTCTTCTTAATGTGCCCAATTTTCCCACAGAAGAAGCATTTTGGCTTCTTCGGGTTCTTCTTCTTCTTCTTCTTCTTCTTCTTACAGTTTGTAGGAACAGAAGACTTTCTATTCTTGGTCTGTTGTTTCTTTCCATTCCCTGGGTTGGGATTGGAACCAAAAATAGCTGCCAAGTTGGCCTCGCCACCAGCAGGAGACTCCTTGATCAACAATTCGAACTCCTATAACTATTTCATTAACTTTGTTAAGTTCATATCCTGTCTATTGGTGAAATTCAATGTAGCTCTAAAAGAAATAAATTCCTTTGACAGAGTCCCAAAGACCATAGTCAGCTAAGTTTCAGCATCAATGTCAGCTCCATTGGTTTATGTCTCAACGAGATAACCTACGACAAACATCATATGCTCCTTTACAGATGTCCCCGGTCTCTGCTTATAGTTTAAAAGTTTTTGAAGCACCCTTTGTCGCTTTGTTAGGGCTTGGCCTCTAAACATGTCTTCTAGATTATCCAAGAATTGCATAGTAGTCTCATATTACTCATTTGAGCCTGCAACACGCTATTCATGCTGGCCATAACATAGTAGCATGCCTAATTATTAACATCTTTCCAACGATCATATGCTTAGATTTGATCGTTGGTGGAATCTCTAGGAGGCTTGGGTGGACAAGGTGTCATCAGCACAAATTTCAATTTCTTAAAGGACAGGATGATGTTTAGGTTCTATTTCCAATCATTGTAATTCTCTTCGATTAATTGGTTTTTATCAAGTATCGATAATAAAGCATTTTTAGACATTTTGAATCTACAATAAATAATCATATACCAAACATAAACAAACATATCATAATGATTTAGTAAGATAACACAATCATGTAAAACATAGAAATGTGTTCATGTGTCAAAACCTTGAAAATATCACAACCTTGCAACGATAATTCCCAACTCAAAATTCAACAAGCTCCTAGGGGAATCTTGCCAAATTCAATTTGGAACATGGATCCCCTCTTGATTAATATATGCCATCTAAGACCTGTATGATCTAACATATATTAGTAATCGTTTCTTTGGCCATTAATTTTATTAACAGAGCTCCTAGGGGAGATTAATAATAAAATTAACATAAGTATATAAACATTATTTCAATATTTTAGCCATGATTTATAATCACCACCTAAGGGTGTGTAATGATAAATCATGTTAAAATACCTTATCCTCTAGGAAATCTAACTCGATACATGATGAAGTCCCTTCCTAGGGGTCGGAACCCCATGTGACACCTATGGACCAACGATGGAGGCCGTACGTCCTCTCTTCAAAAACCTACTCCTACTTATTCTTTTAAAATCAAGGTTTTATTTTATAAATATCCATGAACAATTTTAATGAGTGGCACTCCTTTTTTATATACATGTTATCAATATACATGGCAAATCATATTATAATGTAGACAAGCAAAGCAATTATGCAAAGCCACAAGCATAATAATAATAAATAACCGTAATATTATGGTTTCACCCTAGAGAAAAGAAAACAAAGATTGTAAGAGAATAATCAAAGCATATTATTGATTCTTCATCCTTGAATCTTCAAATTGTATCCTTCTTCATGTAACTTCCATCTTTAAGTCATCAATCTCGTATAAATCAAAAGCTTCACAATTCTAGTCATATCCAAATTTAATGTTTCTCAAAATTGTACCAAAAATAAAATCAAAACTACATCAAAAAATGCACCTTTTCTAAAAATTCATATCTCTCTATTGACAGACCAATTTGTGTGATCAGCCTGCCAGTCATGATCCATTGGCATGTCGATCTTTTCAGGTCGGCCTACCGATCATGACCGTTCGGCCTGTCACACTAGAAAGTTTGGCTAGTCGCTAAAGCCACCAGATTTCTGCCCTACTGACTGCCTGCCGAACCTGAAGTCTGGCCTGTCGATTCTACGAGCGTCGGCCTATTGAACTAGCTGGTTCAGCATGCCAATCGAGTAGAAATCATACTTTTCAAAAAAACATGAAATTAGAGACTTAGGAAATACCTAAAAACACAATCATAATTATCAACTCCAATGCTACTCTACTAAAAGCTTAGAGCTGCACTCTTGAACTATATAGAATTACGAAGCCCATCTAGCTAAGTCTCCATGACATATCATAATGTATTATATCCCCATAGAATTATTCATAATCGGCTTAAGGACAAGTTCTATCTTACCTTCCTGATTATTTTTATCTTACATTCCATTATCTCATCATCAAAAAACTTACCATCCAAAGACGATATACCATTTGGTTACACCTATATATCCAAATGGTTGAGAGCTCCAATTTTTCAATTACAGGATAACACATATAAAAGAATATCACTACTCCTAAAAAGGAGCATTGGATTCCATATCTATGAATAACAGATCTACACTATCAAGAGTCATACCTCTAACATACCAGTATGCGTACCACTATTAAAATATGGATGTCACCCTTTGGTACATCAAAAGACACAAGTCAACAATGGGCTTGTTATTCATCTTAGGATTAAGATACGATACACATGATTGTCTAAAGTAAATTAATTTGCCAAGATAGAATTATTAATTCAAATCAATTCACTTTATGTCATGATCTAACACATCGTCACCTATGACAATGTGCCAATATTTCTAATCATGGAGTCCACCTTCAATGGTCAAGACAAACCATCTCTTGTTAGGAATATAGATAACATAACAATCTTTGTATGAATAAAGTGCCCAACTTTATTCCCTCGATTGTAGATCTTATGATTTAAACTGTCACCTTGAAAATCATGTCTTCCACATAATCTGTCCATCATATGCCCAATTCTTAAAGGTTTAGAATGACAGTCTCAAACTTTTGTTTGCTTAACATACATTCAACAAATATGAACGTAAAGAAGACAAGATTTGGTATAGAAATAATAAATAAATTCTTTATTGATAAAAATGTCTCCAAAAACTTATTACATTTTTACTCCATAGGGCATACACATCTAACATACTGAACATATTGTGGAAGGCAATTCAACTTTGGTTGTAAATCAAATTATCTAGGAGTACCAAGTGTGAGATGAGAAGATGATCTCTTACCTGAGACTGGTAAATAAATTGAAGGTTTAGTTCAATCTGAGTGAGGCACGTGCCCTATGAGGTTAATTCAAGAGCAAATGCTCTCACAAACCTTGGTTCATTTATCAAGGTGAAAGAAAAAAGGACCATTCCCCTAAAATTCATCAAACGACCCAACATTGAAATAGTAGATGAGGCATATTATGTAGACCTAAGAGACTACTAAAGGACACCAATCGAAATGTACATAAGCAATGGATGGCTCTTAGATGATAAGCAGATCGCAAGAAAAATCAAAGTCCAAGTAGCAAGGTGCTGTTTAATAGACGGTAAACTCTACAAATGTTCTATAGCAGGTCCTTAATAGCTGATGCCTTGGAAAAGACAAAGTTGAAAGAGTTATTCGAGAAGTCCACGAAAGTTCGTGCGGCAATCACTCAGAGGGGAGATCACTATGTAATAAAATCAAAAGGCAAGGGTACTATTGGCCTACCATGCAAAATGACTTGGAGAACTTCACCAAGAAATGCAATAGTTACTAGAGGCATGCACTAACCATTCATGCTAGGGACATGAAATATTTGATGGATGTAGTCAGACCTTCTCCCTTATCCCCTGGGCAAGTTAAATACATCCTCCTTCTCATAGAGTACTTTTCAAAATGGGTCAAAGCTAAAGCTTTTGTAGATATCAAAGAGCAAGATGTCGAGTGATTCATATGGAGAAGCATCATCTGTCGATATGGAGTCCCCAGAGAAATTATCATCGACAATAGCCTGCAGTTCATATCCACTTCCTTCAAGAAATTATGCCATGATTGAGACATCATTTTAAGCTTTTCGACATCCAAACACCCTCAAGGAAACGAACAAGCCAAAGCGATGAACATGATGATTGTTAAAAACTTGAAAAAGAAGATGGAGGTGAGAAAAGGGTAGTAGGTTGAGGAACTCTTAACGGTTCTCTGGGCCTGTCGAACAACCCTAAGGCGTGCAACAAGTGATCCCTATTTTTTCACGTTTATGGCACCAAAGCAGTGATCTTAGCAGAGATTGTCGCTCGAGACCTCTAAAATGATTACTCTCTTATTAATGAAGACATGAACAAAGAAATGATGAAAAATGCATTGGACTTAATCGACGAAAAGAAAGAAAATGCTCTCTACTGCCTTGGTCCGTTATTAACAAGCAGTTGTTAGGTACTACAACGTAAAAGTTAAAGTCAAAAGGTTCCAAGTGGGAGACCTTGTACTGCGAAGAGTTTTTTAGAATACAAGAGAGGCAAATGTGGCAAAATTAGCTGCTAACTAGGGAGGTCCATATTAAATCTGAGCCATCGTACACGACTGAGTCTACAAGTTATAGAAACTCAACGATTTAACCATCAACAAGAGTTGGAATGCCCATCACTTGCGAAAGTATTTTGTATAATTTTAGATTTTGAACTAAACAATTGCTTTTCATTTTTCATGCTTCTTGAAATGTCATTCGATTCATTTCGTAGTAGGTTGTCCATCGACATAATTCCTGAGCATCAATCGAATGACTATATCAATGGTTGTAATGTGCATTGATTCATAAATTAAACTACATCCGGCTTGATTCTTATACACGGGTATGTAGGTAGCTCGTGTACTATAAACGAGTACAACCATGTTATCATTACAACAACAATGCATTGCTTTCCCCAATTTCTTGCCATCTTCATGACTCACCATCTTTATGGCTCAAATTGCATCAACATTGGATTCGATCAACTCATCCAGTGTTCCATCCTCATGGCTCACCACTCAAATTACATCAGCGTTGGATTCGATCAACTCATCCAATGTTTGATTTGACATTGCCATCTTTATGGCTCAAGTTATATCAACATTAGATTCAATCAACTCATCTAGCCTTTGATTTGACATTGCCACCTTTATGGCTTGCCATTTTCATGGCTTAAATTACATCAACACTAGATTTGATCAACTCATCCAATGCTTGATTCAACATTGTCTTCTTCTTGGCTTAAAGTACATTGACACTAGATTCGATATCCTTGTCTAGTGTTCAATTCGACATTGCCTTTTTTATGGCTTGCCATCTTCATGGCTATTTAATTTTTTTGACACTCGGTTCAGCTAACTTTTTCTATGTTTGATTTGAGATTGCCATTTCCACTGGCTTTAAGTTAGTGAATCTGATTTACCCGTTAAGCACTTGATTCGATCTACATGTTTAGTGTCTGACTCGTTAAACCATCTTCATGGCTTAAATGTTGAGTCAATTTCATCCAAACTTATGTTTATCATGACAAACATATTTCAACTTGATTCAATTTATAACAGTTTCTATAATGACTTTAATATTTGAATCTGCCTAAGCTTATTAATACTTAACTGATCAGGGTGTCAACCTAACGAATTCAAAGTTTAATCATTTATAAGTAAATGAAACTTTGAAGGGAAATCAATACTGAAAAGGATATTATAAAAGCAAAGAATATTTTTTATTTAATTTAAGAATCAACAAAAGCTATTTATCACAGTACCAAAAAGTATTCATTACTAGGCAAAAAAAAGTTTCTATTCAACAATTCCTTGATCAATTGGAAGATCAGTAATAACTTGTTCGTTCGTTGACGAGGCTTCCACTTTAGTAATATTAGGAGCTGATGACGCCTCAGTTGGAGCAATTTCAGGAACCGCTTTTGCTGCATCAACCTCCTCAACTTTAGAATCATCTAGAGCCAAAAGCTCCTCAAACTTTGCAATCTCGGCATCGATATCAAGGCTTTTAAATTGGCCTGCCTTAAATTCTTTCTGCTCTCTAGTCTCGCCCTAATAGGAGACTCACTGTGGATATCAAGTAGCTACTCCTTGATTTCCTCTACTTCTCTAATCTTTTTCTCCACCTCCTTCCCTCATTCGATCATTCTCTACTTTCTCTAGAAAAAGGCTGCTGCTTAAGTTAAGACTTTCTTGTTTGATTTGACTAACACAGCTATGGTTTGTCCTTTTCTCTTTTTGTTTCATCTTTCTTAGGCTTGGCCTTCCCTAGTTGCTCTTCTAGCTCCTTAATGGTTTCGTTAAGCTTCTTACTTCTACACATAGCCTTATTTGTAAAAATGTTATTCAACTAAAGGGCTTGCAAAATACAAGATTTAAGATGAGAATAAATGCAAGAAATATGAAAACAAACTGACTCAAAACAAGAGACACAATTTTACCTACCTGAGAATTAAAGTCAATTGTTGCTTAGCCAAGAGAAGAATTTTTCACCAAAATTGTTTTAGTTGGAGGTGAAGTTGAAACTTTTTGAGGCCTTTAAAGCTTATTTTTTGTCTTGAAGGATGCATGCATCCTCAAGAACATTAAGAAATTTGTCAACAACACTCTTGTTGACGTATTTATTGGCTATAGAGGGCCCGGCAATTTTTCTCTTCTTCGACATCAGGGGCTGAATGCTAAATGGTGGAGATGGAGGTAGATTCAAAGTATCCATAAGAGGAAGACTCTTTTGTTTATCTAAAGCACTAGATTCACTCACTTTGCCTATTTTCTTCTTTTTGTTGTAGCTCTCATGGTGTCCTTCTACTTCATTGCTTCCTTAATCGAGGTTAGTGAAATGTTCATTGATGATAGGACAGCTTTTATGAGAAAAGTGTCTTCATAATAAAGTGGAATAATGGATTTGGATGGATCATTCAAGTGCTGAAGTGCACTGTGGCAAACAAAAACTCAATCAACTAGATCGAGAAAACAAATAGGAATCTTGTAGGAATTTCTATAAACTTTTTCCAAATTGAAGATTTTCCTAATCGATTGAGATGAGAAATCTCAACCCAAGTATGTCACTCCAAAGTAGTTAAAGCGTCAAGCTTCTAGCGGAATCGTTCCCTAATGGGAGCAAGATGGTTCAATTCGTGATCTACAAAGAAAAAAAGGAATCTAGGGATTAATGAAATGACTACATCAAATAATACAAGTATCAATGCTCACCAATATGACTGAATGTGAAAAGGAATGGAAATCGAGTAATTAACTCGATAGACCATGATGGATTGACATGAACAAGTATTTCTCTTCCCAATGTCTATCCGCATTAACAAAATCGGAAATGATATGCTTCGATTACCAATAAATGAAGTAGAATTGCCCTCTATTCTTGTTGTTGGGTCTCAAATAGTAGCATCAAAGGAAATCATAAAGGTCAAAGTTGATGCCAACCTTCTCAATGAGAGCTATCAGAGCAATTAGTAATCACATCCCACTCGACATAAGTTGTGTTACTAAGATCTTGTTATAGGATGCAACTTCTAGTATAAATTCTAGGATTGGTAGTCAAAGCCCTAGCTCGAACCACTTGTCATACACACATAACCAATTATCATTTTGTGTATCCACTTACTCACTAGGGTATGGAAGTCGAATTTCAATGGAGGAAGGAATCCCATACTTGATCCTAATACT
>CAMOHE010048088.1:25858-37899 GCA_946598075.1 Artocarpus hirsutus
CTCTCTAGTCTCGCCCTAATAGGAGACTCACTGTGGATATCAAGTAGCTACTCCTTGATTTCCTCTACTTCTCTAATCTTTTTCTCCACCTCCTTCCCTCATTCGATCATTCTCTACTTTCTCTAGAAAAAGGCTGCTGCTTAAGTTAAGACTTTCTTGTTTGATTTGACTAACACAGCTATGGTTTTGTCCTTTTCTCTTTTTGCTTCATCTTTCTTAGGCTTGGCCTTCCCTAGCTGCTCTTCTAGCTCCTTAATGGTTTCGTTAAGCTTCTTGCTTCTACACATAGCCTTATTTGCAACAATGTTATGCAACTAAAGGGCTTGCAAAATACAAGATTTAAGATGAGAATAAATGCAAGAAATATGAAAACAAACTGACTGAAAACAAGTGACACAATTTTACCTACCTGAGAATTAAAGTCAATTGTTGCTTAGCCAAGAAAAGAATTTTTCACCAAAATTGTTTTCATTGGAGGTGAAGTTGAAACTTTTTGAGGCCTTTAGAGCTTATTTTTTGTCCTGTAGGGTGCGTGCATCCTCAAGAACATTAAGAAATTTGTCAACAACACTCTTGTTGACGTATTTATTAGCTATAGAGGGCCCGACAATTTTTCTCTTCTTCGACATCAGGGGCTGAATGCTAAATGGTGGAGATGGAGGTAGATTCAAAGTATCCATAAGAGGACCAGTCTTCTGTTTATCTAAAGCACTAGATTCACTCACTTTGCCTGTTTTCTTCTTTTTGCTGCAGCTCTCGTGGTGTCCTTCTACTTCATTGCTTCCTCAATCGAGGTTAGTGAAATCTTCATTGATGATAGGGCAGCTTTTATGAGAAAAGTGTCTTCATAATAAAGTAGAATAATGGATTTGGACGGATCATTCAAGTGCTGAAGTGCACTGTGGCAAACAAAAACTCAATCAACTCGATCAAGAAAACGAATAGGAATCCTGTAGGAATTTCTCTAAACTTTTTCCAAATTGAAGATTTTCCTAAGCGATTGAGATGAGAAATCTCAACCCAAGTATGTCACTCCAAAGTAGTTAAAGCGTCGAGCTTCTCGCGGAATCATTCCCTAATGGGAGCAATATGGTTCAATTCGTGATCTACAAAGAAAAAAAGGAATATAGGGATTAATGAAATGACTACATCAAATAATACAAGTATCAATGCTTACCAATTTGACTAAATGTGAAAAGGAATGGAAATCGAGTAATTAACTCGATAGACCATGATGGATTGACATGAACAAGTATTTCTCTTCCCAATGTCTATTTGCATTAACAAAATCGACAATAATATGCTTCGATTACCAATAAATGAAGTAGAATTGCCCTCTGTTCTTGTTGTTGGGTCTTAAATAGTAGCATCAAAGGAAATCATAAAGGTCAAAGTTGATGCCAACCTTCTCAATGAGAGCTATCAGAGCAATTAGTAATCACATCCCATTCAACATAAGTTGTGTTACTGAGACCTCGTTATAGGATGCAACTTCGAGTATAAATTCTAGGATTGGTAGTCAAAGCCCTAGCTCGAACCACTTGTCATACACACATAACCAATTATCGTTTTGTGTATCCACTTACTCACTAGGGTATGGAAGTCGAATTTCAATGGAGGAAGGAATCCCATACTTGATCCTAATACTTGATAGGTCCTTATCCCTAAGAATAAATTCTAGGTTTTTTGAAAAATATGATATTCCTTTTGCAGGTGAAGTGTATACCCTCTTTTCGAGCTATTTGAGTTGTTCGCTTCAATTGGAAGGACCCGCAGTTCTATTTCTTCTCTTTACTTTAGTAGTTCCTTCTTTTGCTTCTTTGTTGCTTCCAGCTTCACCGACTCTGGATGACCATTTGATCTTCGACTACTCCAACAGCAACTCATCGATTTCTCTATTGTCATCGCTAGACCAGGGATCGTAACCTTCACTTGAACTTGAACTAATCTCTATCACCTTTGACATTTTATGTCACAAAATAGAATCCTAAGGGAAGTCTAGGTTTACAATGATCTAAAGGCCAAAGATTTCAAGATCTAAAGAGTTTTGTAGAAGTTCTTGGAGGCTCTAAACCTATAAGAACCAAATAGGATTAAAAACCATAGATTTTCTTAGAAAATGAGTTGAAAATGATGCTAAAGTGCTTGAAACTATAAGACGAATAGAACTATGGAAAGAAATTTGCAAGAAAATCAAAAGAGAAAAGTGAAATCTTGCTTGAGGATCATAGAAAAGCTCAAGAAACTAGAGGAAAAGTGCCTAAACTCGAGAAGAAGATTGGGTGAAATGAGAAGAAAGAGAGGAGAAGGAGTATATATTGTCTGAAGGGTGATGAATCAATGGCTTGAATTAATTTTCAGGGAGATAATCCAACAAATGAGATCATGTTTCTTTACAACTTCCTACTCAAACCGAGGCGTTGTCTCTTCAAACCAAGTGTTGATGCCAGCAATACAGAGATATTTTAAGATCTTTCAATCACATTGCGCCATGTGCAATAGGTGCTTAAGTATCGCATTTTCCCAAAGAGGGGCAATAATCATGGTGTGAATGCAAAGCTTTCACAAAAATAACGTGTCATCAAATTAGAGTTTGGAGTTTGTTTCGAATTAGTTCACTCCTATAGTCGATTGCATCGGCTAAGGAGTGGGGGGGCTAACTGTTAGGGTACGATTTAGTTAGGCCCATTTCGTTTATTAAGCCCCAAAATAAGGAATCTGAATTACAATCAAAGCGAATCAAGCCCAGCAAGAGTGTTTGATTTGAGGTAGTTTGGTATAAGAAGCACCATTTATCTAGCGCTTAAACAAGTTAAGGCTTCAATCGATTCAATTGATTACAAACCAAACACGATTGTTTCACTTTTATCTTAACATTCACTATCGTTGCAGATTTGCTAAGCATTGGCTCAACGGAATCGATGTGCAGGACCTGACAATACAAGAGGAAGCATATCAAGCCACAAACTAAGACATGAGAGAAGCCTAATTCTTATGATCAATCACATATTGACACATGTCCCATAACTATGTGCATCACTACTCCATTCTTTCCATCAATTTAGAGCCACAATCTCATATTGTGTGCTATATAAAAGCATCGGCAAATTTATAGAGGGACACGAAAGAATCTTACAAACACTCTGTAGAAATACACATAGATCTTTCACTAATATCTCCATTATCTCTCAAAGACCTTGTAATTTGTACTCACTTTGCTCAACAATAGTGAAAAACAGTGGACGTAGCTCTCATTACAGAGTAAACCACTATAAAATCTTGCATGTGGTATTATTTATTTTTCAGTAGTGTTTAGTTTTCTTCAATTTATTTACGATTTATTCATTGTTGCCATTTTCAACATAATTCTTTGAAGCTAAAGCAAATCCTAATAACGGTGATTTAAAAGCCCAAATTCTTGAGTAGTAAATAATAAATTGGTCTAACACGTTTATATTTAATTGTACATCCAACGTCTACAATACCCTTGCTAGAACCGGTTTTATCGCCTAGAAAAGTGTAGAATTTTCTACAACTTTGAAGAAGCAAAGCTTGACTTTTTTTACTTTTGTAGTCCAAATTTATATTGCGTAGTTTTTTTCCTATACAATTATTTTTTCTCCTAAATCTTCCACAACTTTCTATATTTTCTGTACAGCATAATTCTTATATTGTATTTCTTTTTCAAAATCTGTTGCAACATAATCTACAAAGTTTAGCTTCTAAGCATACTTTTTCCTTATATATTATCTAACTTTCATCCTTGTATCATTAAACATTTACTTCATGAATATTTGTCATAAAATTTAAATTCAATAAAAACTCATCTCCCACTAAAAGCTTCTTAAGCACGGAACACATTTTTTGGTACCAAAAAGCTTCGTTTTCTTGAAAATGAAAAATCTAATAAAGAGGCCAAGAAAAATGATATGTGATGTTAAAATAGAGGTCCAGCGTCATGGCTGGAATTGGAGGGCATGTCACATTGCTAGTACAATTTGTCAATTCCATGCCAAAATAATGTCTCAATTTGCAACAAACTCAATAATACTAATTCATGGCTCTCACATGTACAACCCTTTTGTAGCTTCCTTGAATCCATTAACAACCAACCACTTGTTCAATTTGACGCTGTTCTCTTGAGAACCCTATCGTAGTATATGATAACATTTCCAATCAGTAGATTACTTTAAACAAAAAAGATCTATATCAAATTTTGTCAGTTCTGCATCTTTAATTTAATATATTTTGATGAGTTTTGGATATATTTAGGAGTATTTTCAACTAAATTAATGCTTATGCCAAATTTTAGTAGTTTACAATTTTAGCTTAACGTATACATCATTTTAACACTTTTTTCTAGTTAAATATAGTTAGTCTTAACATTGACATTTACGTGAAACATACCAACGTTCTGAAATATTCACTATCGTTAGGGTAGCCCATTAAGAAAAAATACATTATTTTAATGAAGGTTGAATTGGAATGAACAGTACGGTGTAAAGATGTATTACTCTTGCACAACTCTTGTACCGATGGAGCTCTACGCTAAAGCAAGTTGCCGTCAAAGGTTACAAAGCAGTGTAGTTTTTTTTTTTTTTTAACAATTTTTCCCTTCTCATTTTATGCTTATTTAAAAAAAAAAAAAAAGCATAAAGCATGCAATTTGCAAACATTAAAAAAAAAATAAAGCATGCAACTTGCAACCACGTATTAGAGAAAAAGAATTGAGAGAACATTCTCCTATTTTTTTTATTTAGAAAAAAAGGAAAAGGTAGAGGCTATATAGCTGCAACAATGGAGAAAGTTTTGTAACAAACTTGTAACATATCTCTAGCTCAGATATTAGAATTTACAAAATAAAAAAGAAAAACAAATAAAATAGAGAAAGGCAAAGACTACCAACCCCAGTAAACCTGTTCTTATTAGAAGTATACCCCAGCTAATTTTAATACTCCCCTTCAAGATGGAGAATGAATATTGTGAATTCCCATCTTGCCAAGAAGATAAGTGAACTGAGTTGGATGAAGAGGTTTAGTCAATAAGTCTACAATTTGGTGCTATGAGGAAACATGTAGCATTTTGAGAATACCAGCTTGTACTTTCTCTCTCACTATATGGCAGTCAATCTCAAAGTGTTTAGTGTGTTCATGGAACTCAGGATTGGCTACAATGTGCAAAGCTACTTGGTTGTAACAAAACAACAAGGCAGGTTGTGAATGCTCAATCTGTAAGTCTTTGAGCAAGGAGAGAAGCCACACTACTTCACAGGTTGCATTTGCCAAGGCTTGATACTTTGCTTCAGCTGATGACCTTGACACGGTTTGTTGCTTCTTTGACTTCTAGGAAACCAAAGAATCTCCAATGAAAATGCAAAAACCACTAACTGATTTTCTAGTGTCTGGACAAGAAGCCCAATTAGAATTTGAAAATCCTTTTAACTAAATAGCTGAAGATTAAAAGAAAAATAAACCTTGACCCACAGTAGATTTCACATATTGAAGTACTTTACGAGCTACTTGTATATGTGGAATCCTTAGCTTGTCAAGGAATTGACTTAAACAATTGACTAGAAAAGGACAAATTTGGTCTCGTAATCGTGAGGTATAGCATTTTCCCAATCATCCTTCCATACATAGTCAAATCATCAAGTAAGTCCCCTTCTTTTTGTGAAAGCTTGGTGTTTGGATACATTGGTGTTTTGCTTGGCTTGCATCAAAGAAAGCCAAAATCTAACAAGAGCTGTAAAGCATAGTGTCTTTGGCTAAGAGAAATACCTTTGGGAGATCTAGCAACCTCTAACCTAAGAAAATAATTTGAGGGTCCTAAGTCTGTGAGCTTGAAACATCCATCAAGAAACTTCTTTAAGTCATCCACCTCTTTTTGATTGTTGTTTGCTATAACAATGTCATCTAGGTACACAAGCAACGCCATGAAGGAATTGCCATTAATTTTCACAAAAAGAGAGCTATCAGTAGTTGATTGCTTGAAACATTTGCTAATGAGCACACTTGAAAATTTTGAAAACCATTGCCTTAAAGCCTGCTTAAGTCCATACAAGGACTTGTGAAACTTGCAAACAATATTTACAGGCGAGGTGGACTCCCCCCCCACCCCCCCATGGTGGAAACCAGGTGGCAAGCTCATGTACACCTCCTCTGTAAGGTCACTGTGTAAAAAGGCATTATTGACATCTAATTGAGACAAAGTCCAATCGAAGATGCAAGCTAGGGCAAGTAACATTTTAACTGTAACTAGTTTGGCCACAAGAGCGAAAGCATCAAGATAGTCAATTCCCTCTTATTGAGTGTAAGTGCAACTAAATGTGCTTTATAACACTCTATTGAACCATTAGCTTTGAACTTGATACGGTAAACCTAGTTACACCCAACAGGATGCTTGTTAGGTGGCAAAGTAGTAAACGTTCATGTCCCCTTACTTTCCAAAGCTTGTAGTTCAACTGACATAGCCTCTTGCCACTCTGGAATTGCAGCAGCCTGGGAAAAGCTTGTTGGTTCAATGTGAGAAGAAATAGCTTGAAAAAAGATTCAATGATTTTCAGTTTGTTTGTCATAGTTAAGGACATTGGACAATGGATGAGAAGTGGAGGCAGTGTCACTACAGGTGGAATAGCAGTGGTAATCTTTTAGATATAAGGGGGGCTTTATGACATGAGAAAAGCAAGAAGTAGAAGCAGGTGATGAAATGGAACTAATAGTTGGATTAGAAGACATATCAATAGAAGGGCTGGAATCAATTGAAGAGAACGATGGTAAAACAAGGTCATAAAAGAAATTAGACAAGGGAGCATCTAGGTACATTTCCTGAAATGGAAAGATGTTTTCATGAAAAACAACATCTCTAGATATGAATGTTGTGTTAGTGCCTAGATCAAGCAGCTTGTACCCTTTGTACCTAGTAGGATAGCCAAGAAAAACAAACTGTGTAGACCAAAGAGAGAATTTGGTGCAATGACGAGGAAGAGTGGAAGCATAACACAGACAACCAAATGCTCGAAGATGACTATAATCTGGTTTTTTGTTCCAAAGTAACTCAAAGGGTGTTTTATTTGTCAAAATTGGTGATGGTGTTCTATTGATCAAATAAATAACTATGAGTATGTAATCTCCCCAATAACCTAAAGGAATGTATGATTGGAAGTATAAAGCCCGAGCAACATAGAGAATGTGTTGATGCTTTCTTTCAACCACTGAATTTTGTTATGGCCTATCTACATAGGAATGAAAAGACATGATTCCTTCTTTGCGAAAGAAATTAGAGAATGAAAGTTTAGAAGTATTGTCTAAACGAACTGATTTTATTTTGACCCTAAATTGGTTTTGAATTAAAGAAAAGAAAGCAAGAAAAATTCTTATTACTTCCAACTTTGTATGTAAAAGATATATCCATGTAAACCGAGTGCAATCATCAACTATTGTCAAGAAATATAGATAGCCATCCATAGTGGGAAGATGGAAGGGGCCCAAAATATCATAGTGAATTATTTGGAAGGGTGATTGAGACAAATTATTTGCAGAAGTGAAAGGCAATCTTCGTTGCTTTGCTTTGTGACATATGGAGCAATGATTAGAATCATGAGAGGAATTTAAAATATTCAATTCATTTCTTAAAATTCAAAGTTAAACATATGAGGAATGGCCTAAACAAAATGCCAAAGATAATTCTGAGACAATGAAATCTTATTACATTTTGCTATAACATTTGAAGACTTAGAACTAGAGCCTGAGGAGTCAAAAATGTAGAGATTGCCATGTCTTCTACCAGTCCCAATCACTATGCCTAGAGTATGGATCTGGATAATACGAGAATCAGTGAGGAATTTGACTAAGATTTGACATTTTTTGGTTAGAGCGCTGATAGAGATAATATTGAAATGAAAATCAGGCACAAACAGAACATTTGACAGAGGCAAATTATCAAACAGTTGGACTGAACCTATGGACTTAATAGGAACTGAATGACCATTTGGTAATGTGACAAAGGAACTGTTTGCTAGAGTAGAAAAAGTGAATGAACTCAAAGAGCAACATACATGATGAGTAGCTCTAGTGTCCAAAACCCATGATTGTGAAGAAATAGAAAATTTGGAAGATCTTAAAGAATAAGAAGATGCAATACCACTAAAGCTGCAGATTAAGGGTCCAGGCTATTGTGATTCAATGGAAGCATTAGAGGTGCCCTACAACTGCAAGCTCAAAAGTGCAATGAATTGCTCACATTGAAAAGGAGTCAATGAACTTAGAGAAGTATTAGACGAATCTGATATTTCATTTACAGTGGAGGCTACTTGATTGACATTAGCTTTAGTTAGTGTAGGCTTGGTTTTTGGTTTATAACCAGATGGGTAGCCATGAAGTTTGTACCACCTGTCAACAATGTGACCTTGCATACCACAATGAGAGCAGAAAGGTTTTTTTTTTTTTTTTGGCTTTGGTTTAGCATTGTGATTGCTGGCTAGGGTTGTTGCAGTGGAATTTGAAGCAGAATTCATAAAGCATGCCTTTGCAGAGACATTAGGATCACTAAAAATGCATGAATCTGAGTTCAAGCCATAGCTAGTAGAGCGTTGTTGTTCTTCTTGAATGACCAGAGAAAACACCTTTGACAAAGAGGGCAAAGGCGTCATCATCAAGATCTAAGCGCGTGTTTGAGCATAAGACTCATTGAGTCCCATGTGAAATTGCATAGCATATTCTTGTTGTTGAAAATCCATCCAGAGTTTCATTCCTTCACAATGACATGCAGGTACAGGCTAATATTCTTTGAGTTCATCCCAAAGAATTTTCAACTTGGTAAAATTCCCATTAACATCAAGAGATCCTTGATTGAGAGCAATGAGTTGCTTCTTGATTTGAAAAACACAAGGAACATTGCTTTGGAGAAAATGATCACAAAGATCAGTCCAGATATTAGAAGCATTCTCAATGTACAAAAGACTATCTACTATTTCTCTTGAAATAGAATTGAGAATCCAGGAAATTACCATGCTATTACAACGATTCCAAACACCAAGGAGAAGATGATATGAGGTTGGGCGATCAATGCTTCAATCAACGAAACTAACTTTGTTCTTTGCAGTAAGCGTCATAAGCATGGCATGACTCCAAGTGTTGTAGTTAGATCCACTTAAATGGTGTGAGATCAAAACCAGACCTAGATGATCACCATTATGCAAATAGAAAAGATTGCCAGAATCTTCCATTGATGATGTATTTGAGGTACCAGCAGCTTGTCTATTGTTGACGTATTGGTTGCCTCCTCGAGCCATCATGGAAGAAGAAGAAATAAAAAGAGGAAAGGAAGAGACAGTGGAGCAAAAAATTGCTCTGATACCATATCAGAGAATATCAGAGAAAAAGAATTGAGAGAACATTCTCTGATTTTTTTTATTTAGAAAAAAAAAAAGGAAAGACAGAGGCTATATATCTGCAACAATGGAGAAAGTTTTGTAACAAACTGATAACAGATCTCCAGCTAAGATATTAGCATTTACAAAATAAAAAAGAAAAACAAATAAAACAGAGAAAGGTAAAGACTACCAACCCTAGAAAACCTCTTCTTATTACAAGTATAACCCAACTAATTTTAATACCACGTTGTTTTTTTTAATATATATATATATATATATATATATAGAGTTTAGATACATGTGATACAAACAATAATATACAAAAAGAAAATTACTTAGATTTAAAAATATACATATAATAATAGTTCAAGTGAAGAGGTGACTAAAAGATTCTAAATCTTAAGATGACAAGAAATAAAAGAAATAAAAGAAGTTAAAATTAAAAAATGAAGGGGAACTTTTCCCATTAAATTATTAGTGTTCCAAAAACACGCAAATATTACTTTTTTATTTTTTTTTTAAATAAACTGCTCTAGTAAATGATTTTTTGAATGTATTAGGACAGGTTAATATTTTAATCAGCATTTGAATTTATTTGGATAATGTTAATATTTTTGTTTGTATTTGAATTTATTTGTATCAATTATCCAATTAGAAAATCTATTGATTTAATAGAATTTCATGATTTATCTAGTGTACAAACATACGCATATTTATATATATATATATATATCTATCTGTGCATATATATCTATATAATAGTTGAGGTACGTATGATACATATACTGAGTTGTATTGAAGTTTTTTACAATGTAGATAATGAATAAATCATTAAAAAAGGTAGGTTATGAATAGAAAGTTAAAAAAAAAAAAGAAACATTTAACTTTGGGATTAAAAAAGGTCATTTACACAAATAATTTCAAAAATAAGCATTTCTTTTGCTTTGATCCACCAACATTAATTTTTAAAGGTCTAATTATTTTAAGATTTATGAAATATAAAATTTATTAACTAGTTTTTCCATGAAAGTAATGAACAAGCTAACCATAATAGAAGTTAGATTTTTTTTCAAAAAAAATGGAAGTTTGAATTGATCACAAGCAAGGTGATTATTTCAATGAGAAAGTTAAGATTTGAAGTTCAAAAAATCTATTATAAGCAATCAAAGCAATAAATTTATGATACAAAAAAATTAAAAGAGACATAAAGAGAAAAGGTGGGAAAATATTGGTGTAAGGGAATTACACAATAAACAAATAAAGCCAATAAGGGAAATCAAAGAGAAAAAAATATTTGATAAAAAAGTAATGCATTAAAAAAAGATAAAAGCACTGATTGTAATAGACAACGATAAATAAATAGCGTCAAAAGATTAAAAAAATAAAGTTTAAAAAAAGATAAAGAATAAAGTTAGGGAAAAAGGGAAGAGAAAAAATAGGGGGCAAAGTACAAGAAAGAAAGAAAGAAAAAAAGAAAAAAACAATTGTAAAAAACAATGATAAATTAATAGAGTTAAAGGATGAAAACAATTTAAAAAAGTTAAAATGAAAGGAAGCAAAGAAATAAAAAAAGAAAGAAAGAAAGAAAACATAAAAGGAATAGAATATTGGCATTAAAAAAAGAAAGGAATAAGAAAAAAAAAAAGTTAAGGGAAAAAAAACAAAGCATCTAACCATAAGTAAATGATGATGAAAGGAACCATTAGATAACACCAACTCTTTTATATTTATAAGATGAATATAGGTTTCTGTTCAATAAAAAAACTTTTACTTGATTATATGGGTTTTTTTTCGGAATTAAAGATTGTAATTTTATTCAATCGAAAAGAGTATTTTGAGTACAAGGAGGTCGTACTATGTTCTTGGATTAGGAGTCGGATTAAGTATCTAGGAGAGTTGCTCATGGATACTTTAGAGAGAGGTGCCTCAAATCTTCGTTTATGGGATGATAATAAGTTTAGAAATATTCCTCGTCGGGTTTCAAAGATTCAAAAAGAAATTTTTGAATTAAACCAATTAGAATGGTGTTCGGAAATGAAATCATAAGTTAAGAAACTTGAGGATGAGTTAGATCATCTTCTTGCTCTTGAGGAGTATTACTAGAAACAACAGGCCCGTATAGATTTGTTGAAAGGAAGAGATAAAAGCACGAGGTTTTTCCATTTTAAGGCCTTGTAGAAACAAGATAAGATTTGCATTGAAGGGCTGGAGACTAGGAGTAGTCTATAGGTAACTTCTTGGGTTGGCATTGTTAAGGAGTTGAAGAGCTACTTTTTGGAGATTTTTTCCTCTTCCTTGTCAGATAAGAGTGGTGGTTGAAGATGTTTTAGAAGGTGTGGAACAGCATATTACATCAGCTATGTCTGCACTCTTATGCTCTTTTTTCTACAGAGCAGTGTCGAGGGGCACTTTTGGGGACGAATGCATGGAAGTCCCTAAGTCCTGATGGTTTTCATACAGTATTTTATTAGGATAATTGGGATTTGGTTGGGTCAGATGTCATTGCTGTTTGCTTGCATATTCCTAATGGCGGTCGGTTGGTAAGTGCCCTTTACCATATGCACATTGTTCTCATTCCTAAAATAAAGTCTCCTAAAAAAGGTTTCAGATTTTTGACTCATTTGTCTTTGTAATGTGGTGTATAAGATCATTACTAAGACATTGGCTAATC
>CAMOHE010048089.1:7788-46078 GCA_946598075.1 Artocarpus hirsutus
GCGATCAAACATCAAATTGTTTTATTAAAACTTAAATTAACAATCAAAAAAACAATTTGGAATAATTAAAAATCATCAAAAAGTAATTAACACCTGTCAATGACTGTCATGCTCCGGGGAGCACAGGTGTATATTCAACTCATTTCCTCTCTTAAATGCTTGTAGTTGTCAGTTTCTTCACCCTTCATTTCTTCTTCGGATTCAGTTCCATTGCTCTTTGTTTCATCACCATTGTTTCCATGTCTTGAACACCAGAATGGCATCTTATCCAACAGATGGCTAAATCCAGATTCATTTTGCTGGCCAAAGTCTGGAGGAAAAAGACTAAGTTTCGACATGCATGGATTTCGGGTAACGAAATTCAACAGTTCTAATCCAATTGCATAGGTTGCATCTGGCGAGCTCACTCTTAGATGGCTAAAAACACGTCCAGTAAGTTGGACTTGACTGGTGCAGCTCTAGAGTTTGAGATCACAAGATCTGAGCTCAACTCATCTTCTTTGAGAGTCACAATGTATTTTACGTCCACTTTCTCTTCTGAATCAGTGCTGATAAGTTCCATCTGCATTTCTCAGATCAACAATTTCCTCTCTAAGGACTGCCTTAAATTTGTAAGCAGCATCACAGAAAAGAAACAAACAAAAAATGATGACATTATCGACTTATTTGAGAGGGCTTTTTAAAAGTTGTTTTTAACTTCTTAAGTTCAAGAGATACTTTTATAAGTGTTTAGATAATCTATCAGCATTGTTTTGGCTCTTGCTTCGGGTTAAAATCATAAAATATTGCTTTTCGAGAAAGCATTTTGTTGAAATGAACCTTAATTCTTGTGCCAACATTGCAAGAAGAGATTGTAAACTTTATTATAACATTTTTATTATTTATTAAAAAATTCTAAAACTATTTTGATTCATTTAAGCTCATTTATAAATAGGGTTTCGAATAGAGTTCAAAAAGCTTTTCAATTTTTATGAACAAAAAGCAGAAAACATAAGCATTGAGCAAGGCCTTTATATTTTACATTCGGTAAAGCTGTAACAAAGACTCATCGTCTGCGTCTTATTGTTTACCAAGGTATATAATGATATTGATAAGAGATCAGACGCATAACTCCAACAGACGCAAACAAAAGGATTTTTTTTTTTTTTAAGAACTGGAAATTTTTGGTCAAATTCACTCATGTGTGGTGATAAGATTATATATTCAAATATTCTCTTCATAGTTTAATTTTGAATGTGTTAAGTTTTAATGTTTTGTTTCGTCATGTATAAAAAAAGTTTTGTTTTCAATTACTTTATTTGTAATTTTGATTATAAGAAAACTAATGTGATAAAGAGTATAAAAATTACATGCGCTTATATCTATTTATATCTCGTTTTCTAAATTTGGCCAATGACCCTTTTTAGTATTCAAGATTGCACTATTTACAAGACCGAAGTTTTTGAAAATTAGAAAAATGATTGTCTTTGTATATCAATGATGTATTCACTTGTAGCTTCATTGATTAATTTAGTGGTTTATTCACTCAATAGTTTATTAGTTTATAGATAATAAATCATTAATAGATCAATAATAAACCAGTCTATAGTAATAAAGTATAGTTAATAAGCGTTTATTAATGTCAATAACATATTGTTGTAAGATTAAAAAAAATGTGATTTTCTTAATTTTTAAAAAGTTAGATCATTTTCCTATTTTTGAAAAGTTCAATTCTTAAAAAAAGGTCAAAAATAGGTCATTCATCTAATTTTCTTAATTTGATTTTTTTTTTTTTAGTTTAGGAAGTAAAATTAGTACAACTCTTAACATATGAACTATTTCTAAAGATAAAAATATTTTATAGACTTTTTATAAGAAAAAGTTAATGATTTTCGTCTAAAATTAAATGGAGAGACTACTTATAGAGACAGTTTTCGAGTTCAGTGACCATTTATAGGATCAAATTAATCATATGGACTAATTTTAATGAGAGAATAATTTATGTACTATTGATAGATTGATTCCAAATTTAAATTACTTTTATCGGGAACCTAAAAATTTAACAATTTTTTGACTATATATAGGGTTTTTTGCTTCTCCCTTTCTTGTGTAGGTTTTATCTTATTCTTTTAAAGTGTAGTTGTGCTGCCTCAATAGGAGGTTTTAAAGGGTTGGTTTTCAAACTCCCAGCTCCTTGGGAGGGTATCTCAGTGACACAACAGTGAAAGCTTAGAGGAAGGGTCGACATTCTCGTGAATTGGGATGGTTTTCGACACGGAATGGGCTATGGATTTGGGCCACATTTGGGGGCTGAAGACTATAAGATCCAAGTTGTTTGGATGGTCGAAGACGGTAAAGTGGTAGTTTTTCTCTTCGTGGATTGGTGGTGCTCTAGCCCTTCCATATATCGGGGGCTTTGGTCACTATAGGGCAGCGGATCGGTGGAGCTGACATTTTCCCTAGCAAGTGGAGGTGTTGTTGGAAAAATAGTAGACAACAGAATTTTAAAATTTTTATATCAAAGTATTTTTCAAAACACAAGTTTGATACGTTATATGCAAAAATTAACCAGATCTTATTAACCTTTGAATGCCAAAGAACTCCCGCAATCTGTGAAGAGAAGTAATGTTCCAAAAGAGCCTTAACCAACTGGTCTTCTTTGCTATTCTCTATCCATAATCAAAGTGAGTGTGGGCTCACATTGTTAAGCTTTTCTACCAGATTGCTCAGCTTTTCTACCAGGTGACTCTCCTTCCAACCAATTGAGAGAACGCAAAGCTACAGTTCATGATTTGTGAACAATAGCTCTCAAGGAGTTTCTAGAGTCTCACCGGTAGAGTCTCACTCTTAATCTCTCAACTAATCTAAATAATAATGAGACTTACTCCATTTTTTATAGAGGTTGGGTCTAAGAGTCAATCTTTATCAGATAAGGTCTCAAAAATTTGAATCAAAATGAAATTAGAAACAATATCTGATAAAATTCGTGTAGAAATACGTGATCTTTCAATCGCTAGTCAGCAAGCTGAACTAGCAGATCGGCCTGCCGAACCTCCAATAAAAGATTCCTATGAATCTTTATTTTCTACCCAAGATTCTTGGGATAGAGCATCAGTTTTAATGCAAATAACCTAATATAGAAGTTATCTAATTAAAACAGTCATATCTAGAAAATCTTTAGGAAAATAAATATTCCTGATAATTTAACAAGTTTATCTTGAATTAATTCAAAATTAATCCAATCGATAAACAGACATGAATTATCTATTCCCGATAATTCAACAAGTTTATCTTGAATTAATTTTATCACAAAATTAATTCAACCAATAAACAAACATGAATTATTTGATTTTACTGAATTTCAGTCTATCTGATAAATCTGATATAAGTCACCAATTATTGGAAAAGCATGCCGTATCGTTATAGGATTTTTATGAGCTAGCAAAAGAGATCTGATTGACCTATATAGTTCAACCTCCTGATAATTATGAAACCCAATATCTTAGATATACATTTCATAATTATTAACTCCCACACTACTCCACTAAAAGCTTGGAGCTGCACTCTCGACCTATATAGAATTATTAAGCCTGTTTAGCTAAGTCTCCATGACATTTCATAATGTATTATATCCCCATAGGATTATCCATAATCGGTTTAAGGATAAGTTCTATTTTACCTTCCCGATTATTTTTATCTTATGTTCCATTATCTCACCATCAAAAAACTTACCATCCAAAGATGGTGTACCATTTGGTTACACCTATGTATCCAAATGGTTGAGTGCTCTAGTTTTTCAATTACAGGATAACACATATAAGAGGATATCAACTACTCCTAAAGAGGAGCTGTGGATTCCGTATCTATCAATAACAGGTCTACGCCGTCAAGAGTCATGCCTCTAACGTACCGGCATGGTACCACTATAAAAATGTGGATGTCACCATTTGGTACATCAAAAGACATAAGTCAAGACAACGGGCCCACTATTCATCTCAAGATTAAGATACAATACAAATGATTGTCTAAAGTGAATCGATTTGCTGAGACAAAATTATTAATCCAAATCAATTCACTTTATGTCCCACTCTAACACATCGTCACCTATAACAGTGTGCCAATGTTTCTATTTACAGAGTTTACCTCCGATGGTCAAGACAAACCATCTCCCGATAGGGATATAGACAACATAACAATCTTTACATGAATAAAGCGCTCAACTTTATTCCCTTGATTGTGGATCTTATAATTTAGACTATCACCTTAAGAATTGTATCTTCCGCATAATCAGTCCATCATATGCCCAATTCTTAAAGGTTTAGACTGATAGTCTCAGATTTTTGTTTGCTTAACACATATTCAACAAATATGAACGTAAAGAGGACAAAATTTAGTGTATAAATAATAAATGAATTCTTTATTGATAAAAATGTCTCCAAAAACATATTATATTTTTACTCCTTAAGGCATACATGTCTAACAATCTCCCACTCGCACTAAGTGAGTAAATATGATAAAGATAAAGCTCTCATCCTCATAACTTCCACATGCCTCTCGAAGACTCTCCCAGTAAGTGTCTTTGTGAATGAATAAGCTAAATTGTCCTCTAACGCGATGAAGTCCTTTATCACATGAGACATCTAATCAATATGCTTACACTTTTGTGAAATATTGGTTCCTTAGCATTAGCTATCGCCACATTGTTATTAGATTATAGTGATACTGCCGTATCCATACCAAGAACTACCCCAAGATCCCTAAGGAACTTGTGGAGCCACACTGCTTCTTTCGAAGCATCATTAGCTACCATATACTCGATCGCCATCATTGAATCTGAAATGCAATCTTGCTTCACACTTCTCCAACTAATGGCACCGCCCCCTAGAGTAAATAGAAACCTAGAAGTTGATCTCCTTGAATCCAGACAAGATTGAAAATCCGAGTCAGTTTTTCTTTGAGGAGTTAAGTCCTCACCTGAATATATAAGCATATGCCCTTGAGTCCTTTTTAGGTGCTTGAAAATATGTTTTAACGCAATCCAATGGTTCGATCCAAGATCCGCTTGAAATCGACTTGCAATCCCGACCGCATAACAAATATCTGATCACATGCAAAGCATGGCATACATGAGACTACCCACTATCGAAGCATAAGGCACCTTCTTCATGTATTCTTTTTCTTCCTCAGACTTTGGAGAGTCTTTCTTAGAAAGAGTAATTCTAGACCTAGATGGTTTCCCACCTTTCTTGGAATTTTGCATTGCAAACTTCCTGAGAATCTTATCTATGTAGCCGGCTTGTGACAAAGCTATCATTTTGTTCTTCTTATCCCGAAAAATATGGATAATGAGAACAAAATTAGCCTCACCCAAGTCCTTCATGTCAAATTACTAAGTCAACCATAATTTGACTAATGATAATGCCCTAACGTCATTGCCATTAGCAGAATGTCATCTACATAGAGCAGTAGAAAAACTACCTTCCTATCCTTTATCTGTTTATACACACATGGTTCATCCACACTTTGTGAGAACCCATAATTCTTGATCACTTGATTAAATCTTATGTTCTAAGAATGGGAAGCCTCCTTAACTCCATAAATTGACTTTAGCAGCTTACAAACCTTACCCACTTGACCCCTAGCCCTGAACCCGTCTAGTTGTTTCATATAAATGGACTCATCAAGATAGCAATTTAGAAAAGCCATCTTGACATCTATTTGTCAAATCTTGTAATTAAGACAGCAGCTATGGACAAGAGAATCTGGATGGACTTAAGCATGGCTACCGACGAAAAGGTTTCCTCGTAATCGATACCTTCCTTTTGTGTGTCACCTTTAGCTACCAGTCTAACCTCAAAGGTTTCAACCTTTCCATGCACTCCTCTTTTTCTCTTGTAGATCCACTTACACCCTATGAGTTTTAGCCCTTTAGGAAGATCCACAAGCTCTCAGACTTGATTAGTCTCCATAGACTTCATCTCTATGTTTATGACCTCTATCCAGAGTTTTGAATAAACATCCTTCATAGCCTATGCGTAAGTGTAAAGATCGCTGTTATGTTCATCTAGTTCAGCCAAGAAGGCCTCACCATTGAACACATACCGCTCGGGTTGACGCCCGATCCTCCTACTATGTCGAAGCCCCTTAGGTTGTTGTTTAGGTTCATTTGGTTTTTCTACACCGATCAAAACGGTTTCATTCATAACCCCTAGAGTGATCGAATCACCCCTTAACTCCTCAAGCATCACTTTGCTTCGAGGCTTAAAGTCATCCACGTAACTCTCCTTAAGGATAGTCGCATGAGTTGGAACCACGACTTTATTTTCCTTTAGGTTATAAAATAACCACCTTTAGTCCCTTTTGGATATCCTACAAGCACACAAACTTCTGAACGTGCTTCTAAATTATTCGCATCCTTAAACAGGACATGAGTCGAACATCTCCATATGCGAATATGGTTTAAGATGTCTTCTTGCCCTTCCATAACTCATGAGGAGTTTTAGGGACCGATTTTGAAGGCACATTGTCAAAAGATAACATGCAGTTTGTAGTGCATATTCCCAAAATGATAGAGGCAATGATGAATAACTCATCATGGATTAAACCATGTCCAATAAAGTCCTATTTCTTCTCTCTACCATGCCATTCTGTTGCTGAGTGTCTAGCGCAGTCAACTAGAATAGAATCCTATTCTCTAATAAGTGTCCGAAGAACTCATCAGAAAGGTATTCTCCACTTCGATCGGATCGAAGTGCCTTTATGGGTCTAGCCAATTGCTTTTCCACGTCAGCCCGAAACTTCCTAAACTTGTCAAAAGTTTTGCTTTTGTGGTGCATTAGGTACACATAGCCATACCTTGAGTAATCATCAATGAAAGTGATGAAGTACTTATACCCTTCTTGTGCCCAGATGTTCATCTATCCACAAACATCACTATGCACAAATTCTAGAACCCTTTTGGCCCTATTACCCTTAGACCTAAATGGTCTTTTGGTCATTTTATCCTCCAAACAAGATTTATATTGTGGTATAGATTCTACCTTTAAGTGACTTAAAGGTCCATCCCTTACAAACTTTTGAACTCTATTCAGCCTAATATGACCTAATCGTAAATGCCAAAGATAAGTCTCAATAGAGTAAGAAGTCTTAAGTCTTTTAGAGTTATTTTCATTTATCTCAGTGTTCAGCAGTGAGTCCATCTTAGGTTTGATAAAATATAGATTGTTTTACATCCATCCATCACAGATAAAAGATTTGATTTTACAAATCACCACTTTATTATTAAAAGAAACCGAATAGGAATCTTTAAATAAACAAGCTACAGATATCAAATTCCTTCTGAATTTAGGAACATAACAACAATTTGGCAAAACCAAACTCCTATATTTATCAAAATAAAGATAAACATCTCCCGTACTTTAGCCAACACTAAGGATCCATCGTCCGTTTGAAACGTGAAGTTTTCACAAAGTAAATTTCTCGTTTCCCAGAATCCCTCTAGAGAAACACAAATATGATTAGTTGCTCCAGAATCTATGACCCAAATGTCACTAGATTTCTCAACCAAATAAGTTTCTAAATATAGAAGATCACACCTACCTCCTCGGGAAAGGAAGTCCTTGTAATTCTTCTTTATATGCTCAACCTTTCCGTCCTTAGCCTTTTGCTTCCTTCCATTTCTTGGATTAGGATTGGAACTGGATGCAACCACCAAGTCAATCTCTCCACTGGCAAGAGTTTCCTTGATTAGTTTTTCAAACTCTTGTAACTGTTTTAACAACTTCATTAAGGTCACATCCTGTCTATTGCTCAAATAAGCTTTAAACGGGATGAACTCCTTTGATAGAGTTTGAAAAAGCATAGTCATCTGTGACTCGGCATCGATATCGGCTCCATGAGTTTGAGCCTCAAGATGGTAACCCATGACCAACATCATATGCTTCTTTACATATGTCCTTGGTTTTTGCTTGCAGTTCAAAAGTTTTCGAAGTGCCCTTTTCTATTTTGTTATAGCTTGGCCTCCAAACATGTTTTCAAGATTATCCAAGATCTGTTTCGCCGTCTCATAATCTTCATGTTGAGCCTGCAATATGTTATGCATACTAGCCATGACATAATACTAGGCCTGATTGTTAGCAACTTTCTAGCGATGATATGCTTAGTTTTGCTCATAAGTGGATTCTCCAGTAGGTTTGTGAGGGAATGGTGTAGTTGGCACAAAAGTTAGTTTCTTAAAAGATAGGACGATATTTAGGTTCTATTTCCAATCATTAAAATTCTCACCGGTTAATTGGTTTTTATCAAGTATCAAAGATAAAGCATTTTTAGACTTTTTAATCTACAATAAAGAATCATATACCAAACATAAGCAAACATATATAATAATTTAGTAAGATAACGCAATCATATAAAAACAAAAATGTGTTTATGTGTCAAAACCTTGAAAATATCACAACCTTACAACGATAATTCCAAACTCAGAATCCAACAAGCTCCTAGGAGAGTCATGCCAAATTCAATCAGGAACACAGATGCTCTCTTGATTAATATATACCATCCAGGGCCCGTATGATCCAGCATATATTAATAATCATTTTTTTGGCCATTTATTTTATTAACAGAGCTCCAAGGAAGGTTAATAATAAAATTAACATTAGTGTATAACCATTGTTTTAATATTTTATCCATGATTTACAATCACCACCTAAGAGTGTGCAACCATAAATCATGCTAAAATACCTTATCCTCTCAAATATCCAATCTGGTGCATGATGAAGTCCTTTCCGAGGGGTCGAAATCACCATGTGCTACCTCTGGACCAACGATAGAGGCCTTAGGTCCTCTGTTTGAAAACCTTCTCACACTCAATCTTTTTAAATCAAGGTTTTATTTTAAAAGAACCTTGATTTCAAAAGAAATGCATGAACAATTTTAAATGAGCAGCACTTCCTATTCTATATGGCATGTTATCAATATACATGGCAAATCATATTATAATGCAGACAAGTAAAGCAATCAAGTAAAGCTATAAGCAAAATAATAATAAATAACCGTAATATTATGGTTCCACCCTAGAGAATAGAAAATAAAGATTATAAGAGAATAATCGAAACATATTATTGATTCTTCATCCTTGAATCTTCAAGTTGTATCCTTCTTCACGTAATGCTTATCTTTAAGTCTTATACTCCATATTTTCGATCAAATCCAAATTTTAATGTTTTTTAGAATTGTCCCAAAAATAAAATTAAAATTACATCAAAAACTGTACCTTTTTTGAAAAAATTTTCAACTCTCTACCGTCAAGCCGATCTCTATGAAACTGGCCTGCTGGTCATGACCTATCAGCCTGTAGATCTTTTTAGGTCGGCCTGCCGGTCATGAAGTTTTAGTGTGCTGCCAGAGCGACTAGATTTCAACCTCATAGATGGCCTACCGATCCTACTACCATCAGCCTGCCAACCGAGCAGAGATCACTCTTTTCAGAAAATATAGTTTCTAAAGCAATTTATCAATTTTATTTTCAACAATTCAAAAACATAAAATTAGACTCAAGATATACCTAGGAATGCTATCATCTATCTTCTAGATCCACCTTCTATATCCGTCTTCTCCAAATGATTATTTAATTACAAAATTTTTATGAATTTAAAATTAAATAATAATTCCTAAACGGAGATGATAGTCTGCCATCTAATTATATGAAAAACCTAGATACACATTCAACATCTAAGGAACCATAACCGGTATAAATTAATTAATTAATTAATAATTTAAAAATAATTTAATCAACCATAATTAATTAATAAACATTCACCATATAATCCATGAAAACATATAAAAATATATGGAAACCTAGATTGCCAACTCTTTATAAAATAAAATTCAAGCATAAGAGAGATAAAGATCATATAATTTATTCATATAGCATGATCACAAACTTGCAAATTTATGTAAAAACCATGGCTCTAATACCAATTGTTGGAAAAATAGAATACAACAAAATTTTAAAATTTTTGTATCAGGGTATTTTTCAAAACACAAGTTTGAAATGCTGTATGCATAAATTAACCAGATCTTACTAACCTTTGAATGCTGAAGAACTCCCGCAATTCGTGAAGAGACGTAATGTTCCAAAAGAGCCTCAACCAATTAGTTTTCTTTACTATTCTCTATCCATGATTGGAGTGAGTGTGGGCTTACACAGTTCAGCTTTTCCACCAAGTGACTCTCTTTCCAACCAATTGAGAGAACCCAAAGCTATAGTTTGTGATTTGTGAACAATAGCTCTCAGAGAGTTTCTAGAGTCTCACCGGCAGAGTCTCACTCTTAATCTCTCAATTGATCTGAATAATAATGAGACTTACTCCTTTTTTTTATAGATGTTAGGCCCAAGAGTCAGTTCTTATCAAATAAGGTCTAAAAAATTTGAATCAAAATCAAATTAGATAAAATCTGTATGGAAACGCGTGATCTTTCAATTGTTGTTCGATAGGCCAAATTGGCAGACCAGCCTATCAAACCTCCTCAATCGACAGGCCAAACTTAAAGATCGGCCTATCGAACCTCTGATAAAAGATCCCTGTGAATCTTTATTTTTCACCCGAGATTCTTAGGATAGAGCCTTAGTTTTAATTCAAATAACCAAATAGAGAAGTTGTTTGATTAAAACAGTCATATCTAGATAATCGCTAGGAAAATAAATATTCTTGATAATTCAATAAGTTTATTTTAAATTAATTCAAAATTAATCCAACTGATTAACAGACATGAATTATCCGTTCCAGATAATTCAACAAGTTTATATTGAATTAATTTTATCACAAAATTAATTTAAAAAATTAATTCAACCGATAAACAAACATGAATTATCTGATTTTACCAAATATCAGCCAATCTGATAAATCTGATATAAGTCGTCAATTATTGAAAAAGCACGCTCTATCATTACAGGATTTTTATGAGCTGGCAAAAGGGAGCCGATGGACCAATATAGTTTAAGCTCCCGATAATTATGAAACCCAATATCCCAGATATATATTTCATAATTATCAACGTCAATGCTACTCCACTAATAGCTTAGAGCTACACTCTCGAACTATATAGAATTATGAAGGCCGTTTAGCTAAGTCTCCATGACATATCATAATGTATCGTATCCCCATAGGATTATCCATAATCGGCTTAAGGACAAGTTCTATTTTACCTTCCCTATTATTTTTATCTTACGTTCTATTATCTCACCATTGAAAAACTTACCATCCAAAGATGGTATACCATTTGGTTACACCTATGTATTCAAATGGTTGAGTGCTCCAGTTTTTCAATTATAGGATAACACATATAAGAGGATATCAACTACTCCTAAAGAGGAGCTATGGATTCCATATCTATCAATAACAGGTCTATGCCATCAAGAGTCATGCCTCCAATGTACCAGCAAGCGTACCACTATAGAAATGTGGATGTCATCCTTTGGAACATCAAAAGCCATAAGTCAAGACAATGGGCCCGCTATTCATCTCAGGATTAAGATACAATACAAATGATTGCCTAAAGTGAATCAATTTGCCGAGATAGAATTATTAATCCAAATCAATTCACTTTATGTCCCGATTTAACATATCATCACCTATGACAATGTGTCATTATTTCTATTCACGTAGTCCACCTTCGATGGTCAAAACAAACCATCTCTTAATAGGAATATAGATAACATAACAATATTTACATGAATAAAACACCCAACTTTATTTCCTCAACTGCGGATTTTATAATTTAGATCGTCACATTAAGAATCGTGTCTTTCGCATAATCTATCCATCTATACCCAATTCTTAAAGGTTTAGACCGACAATCTCAGACTTTTGTTTTGTTAATATACATTTAACAAATATGAACGTAAAGAGGACAAGATTTGGTATGTAAATAATAAATGAATTCTTTATCGATAAAAATGTCTCTAAAAACATATTACATTTTACTTCTTATAGCATATACGACTAACAGGTGGGTGGTAGCAGGGGGTTCTTATCCGTTGGTAGCCCGATTTTTTTCAACTTCCTTCCAACTCGAAAATAGTATTATGACTTCCTCTTCCTTTCTTGATGATGTTTGGCTTGTCACTAAAGTTTTCATCGTTGTCATTTGCATTTTACCTACTTTTTTTAATTTTAGTGTTTGTCAAATAAAAGAATTCACGTTTCCTAGTCGCAAAGCTAAGAAATTTTTTCAGAGAGTGTGATAAAACTAAAAATTTAGTTGAAAATTACAATAAAACTATATTATTGTGAACTTTGTCATCTTTTTTTTAATATTTGTTGTATCTATATCATATGAATGACTTAAGCTTACGATAGAACATAATTTAGTTCTTTAAATTTAGAGGACCAAATTTATGAACTTATATATAACGAATGTTATAAACTCTCACTTACCTTTCTCTATGAGTGGGGTTTTCCCTGTGAGAACGTGTTTCTTGTCCCCACCAAATCTGGTAGCCAGACTATGAATGTCCAATAAGTGTTTCTCTTCTTAGGTGGCAGAGTTCGCTTTTGTTGCCATGGAGGATATTTGTGATAAATGGAAGTCCTTATCAATCACTTCTTATGGTTGGAATAGACAATGCAATGTTGGAAGAAAGGAAAAGTCTAAGTAACTGTGGTCTTATGAGAAAGCTCTAAATGGATAAGTCCTTCAATTTGAGAGCTTTCAAGTCCGCCATAGCCAATGTGTGGAATGTCCTAAATGGTCTGAAAATAAAAGAGATAAAGGAGAATTTTTTCATCTTTTACTTTGGGCATAAGGATAGTAAGAAAAAAGTTTTGAATGGAGAGCCTTGGCTTTTCAATAAAGCACTCTTACTTTTAAAAGAGTTAGACAAGGTTGGTGAACCAAATGGAGATGATCTTATTTTTATCAAATTTTGGATTTAGTTCCATGGTTTTCTCGTTCCAAACATCTAACCCTCGGTTGGGATGCATTTACAGGACAGAGTCAATATAAATCTCTTGGTTGATACGAATAGAAACAAGAGATGCAAGGAGTTTCCCTAGAGTCAGAGTTTTGGTCTATGTGAAAAAGCCACTATGACTAGTGGTTCAAGCAAAAATAGGGTCTTCAAGGAAGGTAGTTTGGTTATTAGTTAAATATGAGAAGATTCTCGACTTTTGTTTCCATTGTGGTTGCATCGGCCACTGTTGGAGACAGTGCCCAACTGAAGATGCACTAGCAGAACCTCCGTTTAATAGTTTGGGTCATGAAAATGATCTTAGAGGGACAACTTTGAGTAGTTCAATGGTACCTTTCATGTCAAAGGGAGATAGACAATGAGATTAAACGGTAGCTTAGATACTACAATTCTATAAATTTAATTCCTAAAACCCAATTTTTAACTAAATTTCTACTTAATTAACTTAATTAATCTACCACGTCACCTCTCGTACTCTAGGGCGTGACACTTATGCACTCAAACAAAATCTCTTATATATATACACACATATGGAAAATTTATCTTTTTATACGCTCTCTTTCAGGTTATTTTAAAAACTATATTTTGTTTTTTTATCTAATCAAATGTATACGTTTAGATTAGATTTAATATACAAATCTATTTCTTAACTCAGTAAATAGTTGATTTTGACCTTTAAAATGATCAAATTATTCTTAAATAAAAAAGCAAAAATTTAAAAATTTTTTAAAAAATAAGAAAATAAAAACACACAAAACACTAATTTTTGTGGACATTCTACAATTTTTTAAGTCAAACCCCTTAGTATATTTTTTTTTAAGTTCTTAAAGTTCTCTTATTTTTCAATTTGAGGGTATTTTGGGCATTTTCTTATGTCAAACTACAATTGATTGGGAAAAAATACAAATTTGTGTATCAAATCTAATTTGAAGGTACATATTCGATGAAATAAAAAATTGAAGGTATGATTTAGTACATGGTATAAAACAGTAAATAACTATCTATATATACACACATAGGGAATGTCTACAGTCCTTACCTCTGGATCGTCTAAAAACATAACATTTTTTGATAGAACAATAACAATGTATTATATTAAACGTAACATCAAGATTTAATCATCTAATAGTGTTATATGTTTTGTTCTAAAAGAGGATATACTATATCCTTTATGTGACGACACTAAATATAAATATATATATATATATATATAGACGAAAGAGTTTAAATAGCTACGCTTTTTTTTGAAAAACATTGTGACATTATTTGAAAACTATAGTTTGGACCAAAAAATTTTGTCGAAACACAAACTAGTATTTGAAAACGTTAAAAAAAGATCAATTCGAACAATTAATATAAATTGAAATTCTTAATTCAAACTCATTTATTACAATAAAAACAATTTTCTTTTTTTTTTTTAAACTTTTCTAACTCAAGTGAATGGCGTTTATTTTATGTTTGAATTGAGAATTTCATGTTTAGACAAATTGTTCAAACTTATATTTTCTTTTAATATTGTCAAATACTAGTTTGTGTTTAGACTGAATTTTTTTATCCAAACTATGGTTCCCAAACGGAGTAGCAATATTTTTTAAACATAGTTTTTTCAAATTTTCCATATATTTGTTTTTAATTTCGTGTCTGTACATTAAGGATATGGTATATACTCTTCTAGAACAAAATATACGACGACATTAGATGATCAAATCTTAATATTATGTTTAATTTAACACATTGTTATTCTCCTATTAGAAAATGTTACATTGTCTAGACGATCTAGAGGTTAGGAGTGTAGTCATAGCCTATATATATATATATATATACTTATTTCTAATGGTTACATTTATAATAGTTACTATTCTTATAAAGGAATATTTTAACAACAATTGATGAAGTATATGTAGACGTTATATCTATAATCAAACATAAAATGTGTCAATTCAAATTAATGCCTGTTTAGTGAATTTGAGCCCTCAAATCATCGTTATTTGGATCTTTTTAGCTTGAAAGAAAATATGTTAGACTGAGTTATAGGGAACAATTAACGATTGGAATCAAGCAAAATAAAGTAATGCTGGAAAATAAAAGATACCACACAGATTTTTATAGTAGTTCACTCTATGAATGAGAGCTACGTCCACTATTCTTCACTATTATACAGATTTTGAGCATAGATTACAAAAGTGTAAGAAATGAGAAGTAAATTTGGTAGAGTTTTTGTATATCATATTCTATATCTACAATTGAAGATTACATCCCTTTATATAGAAAGTAGAAGGGAGTCATGGCTTCCAACTGCTTGGCAGAGTGAAGTGATAACTTTGGAAGTAATCGTAGTAGTGGAACACGTGTCAGTCCGTGATATGCTGTAAGAATTATGCTTTCCCCACGTTCCAGTTCATGGTTGGACATGCTAATAATCGTCAGTTCATGCTAACAACTGTCAGTTCATAATGATCGATCTAATCAAACGAATACTTGGAAAGCAAACTTGGACAGCCTTCAATAGTAGAATGTGATCTGAATACATTTCTTGTGGATAGGTTGAAATTAGTCAACCAAATCGAAGCGTCAATTCGATGTACTTCTCATGTCGATTAGCTGAATCGCCTCATTCTACTCGACTCGTTTTATTTGTAACAATGGGCTATTATTCTAGATCCATAGACAATTTAAGCCTGACCAAATTGTACCCTAAAAGTTAGCCCTTCACTCCTTAGTTGATGTAATAGACTATAGGAGTGATTAGACGTCAATCTTTAGTTCGATGACACGTCACCTTGATCAAAATTCTACGTTCACACTAGGATCATCACTCTTCCTCGGGAAATTATGATGCCCAACTACCTACAACATGTGTCACAACGCGATTGGAGGGTTCCAAAATATCCCAATAGCATTGACGTATGTATCTGATTCGAAAAGACATAGCCTCGGTTTGAGCAAGAACTTGGAAAGACGCAAAACCCTAGCCCTCAAATCAAATTGTCTTGAACTAATCTCAGCCATTGATTAGACTTCTTCGGGCAGCACATAACATACATTTTCTCTCTCCTCTTCACTTTGCTTCTTCTTCTTTAAACCCAAGGCAATTTTCCTCCATTTTCTTGAGTTTTCTAGCAATCCTCAAGCAAGATTTCTCTCTTCTTTTCTAATTATCTTGCAATTTTCTTTCCATAATCTTATTTCTCTTTCAATTTTGAGCATTTTGATACCTTTTCCATCTGATTTTTTGCGAAAATCTTCAATCCCCTGGCCTATTTGGCTTTCATGAGTTTAGAACTTTTACAAACTGTTGAGATTTTTTGGATTTTAGGAGCCTACAGCCCTTAGATCTTCAAAACCCTAGATTTCCCTTTGAAAACCTATTTTTGTAAAAATGCCGAAAGCAATTGATATTGACTCGAGCACGAGCAATTGTGAAGACCCCTGGTCGAGCAGCGACAAAAAGGAAGTTGACGAAATGATCCGTGAGCAGTCTATAATCGAGTTAAGCTTAAGGGCTGGCAGTGTTGGAACCAGCACAGACGCTATGAATTTCATAGAGAAAAGAGATAGGCAAGCTAGACCATCAGTACAAGTCGACCAGATCAGAGCACTTGAAAGGAGAAAGTATATATCCCCAACGAAAGGAGCATTTTTTTCTCAAAAAATCCAAAGTTAGTCCTAATCAAGGGGGATTTGTCAACTATAAGATCGAATTACAGGATTCCATCCTTAGTCGAAATTCAACTGCCCTATCTAGAGGAATGAGTAGAAACTCAAAATGATAACTAGTTTTACGTGTACACGAAGTGGTGTAAGCTCGAACTCTGATTGCTAATCCCAGAGTTCATGCTAGAGTTAGTCGGCCACTTGGACATCTCTATGACTCAGCTTATGCCAAATGGAATTCGGCTGCTAATTGCTCTAATGGTGTTGATTAAAGAAGCTAGCATCGAGTTTGATATCTTTGATTTTCTTCGATGCTACTTCTTGAAGCCAAACAACAAAAACAAGGGTCATTTCTATTTTGTGTATCGACAATCAAAACAACTTATTACTGAATTCATCAATGCGAATAGACGTTGGAAAGAGAGATACTTCTTCATGTCAAATAACCAAGCCTCAGTTGAACTAACTACTCGATTCCCCCTCCCATTTGCATTTGGTCACATCGGTAAGCACTGACACTTGTATTTATTTCAACCAGTAATTCCAACTAATCTTTAACATTGTTTTTTCTATAAATTACGAGCTAAATCATCTAGCCCCTTTTGGAAAACGGTTTCAAACGAGGTTAGATGTGTTGCTTGCATTGAAAGGATGAAACTAGGCTGAGATCTCTAACCCTGATCAACTCAAAAAGTCATCCATTTGGAAACGGTTCAAAGAAATCCCAACAGGTATTCCTATTCGATTTCCAAAATGAGTTGATTGGTTTTTATTTGCCGCGGTGCACTTTAGTGGCTGTACAGTTCATCAAAATATATTCTCCTTTATTTGAAGAAGACGCTCTTTTCTTAGACGCTACACTATCAACAGTGAAGGTTACCCTCCCTTCGGTTGGCGAGATAAGGAAAAAGAAAGCTATTGAGATAGCAGTGAAGAAAAAGAAGACCGATGCTGGCGAGCCTTTGGTCTAAAAAGAGATAGACCCTAAGTCGATTCATCCGATCTTCCTCTGCCTCCGTCTTTCAACATATAGCCCGTAGTATCAAAGAAAAGGAAAGGGGTAGAGCCTTTTGCTCCAGCTGTAGATGTCAAAGCAAGGGTTCTTGATAAAACCTTGACGTCCTAGAGAATATCAGCATCATTTAGGACAAAAAGGCAGCATTAAGAGCAGCAAAAAGTTTTAACTTCACTTTGGATAAAGATACACTCGGTGGGAAGATGTTTTCTTGGTTGTACAACGAATAGACTGCGGCCATGGGATAGGCAAATTACGAAATTGCTTTCAAGCTAATTGAGTTCGTTTAATTTGATTCATACTAAGCCTTCCTATCATATAGGCTCTTCAACTCCATGACATCTTTGCAAATAAAGCTGCCTATAAGTATGAGCAATAAGTCCAAAAAAACAAAGAGCTTGGAGAAAAGCTTAGGAAGGATGAGCCTGACAGGGATGACAAGAAGAGCGAGCTTGACGATGCAATCGGTGCCCTAACCAAGTCAAATGAGAAAGTGATAAATTTAGGCAGCAAGCTTCGCTTGGAAAAGGAGAAGGTCGCCAATTTGACCAAAAAAATAGAAACAAAGGACAAGGACATCGAGGAGATCAAGGAACAACTGCTTAACGTCCATGGCACTTCCTCGTTCATAGTGAGACTAGAGGCTTTAAAGGAATTTAAGTTGGGCAAACTTAGCGCCTCAGCTATTGATGAAGAAATTAGAGAGCTGGAGGAGTTGCTATCCCCTGACAAATCTGACAGTCAGGTTGTCGACGCTAGTAAGGTAAGTCACGAAGAGGTCAGGACTAAGCCTGTTGCTCTCCCGACTTCAAAGCCGATGTGTCGACTTCAAGTGATCAAGTCATCAAGCCCCCACCTATCCAGGCCAATGAAATGGGAAGCGATCAAATGGCGAAGGGAGAAACTGACTAAAATGCCAATTTGTTTTCATTTGCTTTGTATGATTAAACAATATGTTGACCTTTTATTCAAGAAATTTGTATCAAACAGCTTATATTTTGCTTCATGTTTGAATAGCACTGCTCAATATTCTTAATATTTGATGAAATTTTGAAATTTAATTCTTCGAAAACACTCAAGATTTCTAATCCGTCGAGTTGTAATACCTATGGGTTCAAATCGTTAACTTCTGAAACTATTCAAGTTGAAACTTAAAATAACTTGGCACTAAATCTAAACCAAAGATAGTTTAGTATGTTGAGGCCTTTATAGTGTAAGCCAAATAATTATTCAATGATAAGGCCATATGCTGACAAATCAATTTGATTGGTAATTGATCATAATATTAATGAACTAAGTAATCATTTGTCATGCCAATAAGAAACCATAAAATGGCAAGTCGCGAATAAGGTAGTATACGATCGAGTTTGAAGTAATCGTGCCATGAGGGTAGTATAAGACAGCCATAAAGATGGCCACAGAGGGTCAAACTCGGGATGAGTTGATCAAGCTCTGAACCATGTGGACGGTGACGATGGAAGATCAAACTCGTTAAGAGCTAATCGAGTATACAATTGGACAGGGCCATGAAGATGGCGATCAAAGATTAAACTAGGGACAAGTTGATCGAGCCCAAAATTAGGGCCAAGCCATTAGTGTGCTATAATCATTAATATAAAATCCTTAAAACATTTCATAACACAAAATGTTGAAAAACAAATAAGTTTGGATTGATCGATCAGCCTGCCGATTAGTTGTTTCTGGCCTATCAATCAAACTATACATTTTAGACCTCTTTACCGACCTACCACTCTGTAGGTTCGGCCTGTCAGCCTTGTTCAGCTTTTGGCCTACCGAACTCTTTTTTCGGCCTATTGAATTTGGTAGTGTTCAGCCTACCGTACCTATCGATGGGTCCAGCCTGTTGACAAAGCAATGTCTTGAAATCCATTTCCCATTTTCAAAGGTTTCAAACTTTAAAACTCAATCTAACCCTTTTTATTCATTTCCAGGACATAAAAAATGCATAAAAACCATGAAATTTCACACTTAAACACATGTAGAACATGTTTCTCAAAATTTTTATGCTCAGCATACAAATCTAAACAAAAAATCAACCTTGTTGAAAACTAGCTCAAAAACTCATTTTAAACAAAGATCTATGTAAATCAAGCTTTAAAACCTTGTATAATTACTCATAAACATCATAAACACGTTTCTCACAATTCTCATGCTAAAACACAGACTTAAAGGAAAGTTTTTAGCTTAGGAAACCTTACCTCAATATTGAAGAAAACTGTGATTTTGGTTGTAAAAATCCTTGATTCTTGTTTTATGATTATGGAAGATCAAAGGAATTAATTTTAGATCTTCCTCATGATTTGTAAAATCTGGGTTTGCTAGTCATTAAATTTTTGAGGTAAACAAGAGAAGAGAGAGAGCAGGAAAACGTGTGTGAGAGAGAGAGAGAGAGATAGAGAGACATTTTTAAGAGAGAGTGAGGAAACTAACAAGAAGAAAAGGAAGAAAGGATAAGGGAGTTGGTGAAATATTTAGTCTTATTTGGACACTTTAGGACATATAATGCCAAATGATATTTTTGAAATAATTTAGAAGTTCCAAGGGCATTTTAGTCAATATACTAAATAGGTATAGAAAATTTAAAAATAGGTTAAAATAAATAATGTGAAATAGATTTTAAATGAAATAAAAATTTTAATTGGCACAATAATAGTTAATTTAATTATAATATACCCGTTAAGAAAATAACAGGTGTCACAAATTTTGTGGATTTGAGTTTCAATCTTTCAAGACATGGAATAAGCCTACAATCTGATTCTTTTGGACAATTCTAGGGTTTATTGTAGATGTTTAAAAAGACCATAACTTTTGAAGTAGGAAAAGTGAAATTGGAGGTGAAAAGTCAAGTTGCTTCACGAAGGTGAGAATTTGTGAACTATTTTTAGGTTTCTTTTTTTAGTTGTATAAACAAACTTTAGGACATGACATGAGCATAATTTTAATGCTATTTAAAATTAGGAATCATAGAAAAATTATCTAAAAAAAGGATTTGGTTATTGGAATGAAAAGTTTTAGAATTGTGTGAATTTTAGAGAATTTGGGGTTGATTTGTAGTCTTGTGAATGCCCTAGACTTTTGTTTTTGTTTGCAAGTTGTTTTGATAAATTTTAAGCTCTAGGGAGTGTTAAAATTATGAGGAAATGCTGCTCAAATTTTTTAAAAAAAGTTTTGAACCATTTAAAAACCAAAAAAATCTACTTTTGCCTTTAAAACTAACTAGTTTTGCCATGTTACTAATGTTCACAATTTTTTTTATACTTTAAGGAACTTTGGGATTCAGTTTGACATTTTATCATCTACATTACATGAATTTATGAGTTTTACCAAAATTGCTATTCTTAGTAATATTTTCATAAGCTAAGTTCTTTACTTTGATTAGAAAATACAAGGAAGTGTTAAAAGGCTCAAAAGTAGAATACTTAGTTCTAGTTTTCACCACCTTTCCTATTATTTAATATGGTTGCAATTATAATGTTATAAATGAAATATTTGTGGGGACTTAGTTTTCATTTGTTTAAGATTGATTTTAAACTTGAAATGAGCTCCTTAACACTTAAGTAACAAGTATATGTTTATTAGGTTATAACAAAATATAAACACCTATTTTCAGAAGAATTGGACACTAGATTTGAAGAGAAAAACACCTAACAATAGTTTACATTACCTCATAATACGAGGTAAGTAGAATTTCACCTCCATCACTATAAACGTTAGACATGTTTATATGTATTTTTATGACTTTAAGCAGAAGTAACATAGCATGTTTTGATTTTGAGCATCATGCAAACATGTATTATATGTCAAAGACATTGTACCCAAAATGTTATTTAAAAGTTGAAGCATACAGGAAGAAGTTTTATTAGGTTTTATGGGCTACTTATAACAGGATGGTATATTTAATGGAGTTTGTCTCGTTTGAGGCTTCTCCACTATATTGTCTCGATGAAGGCATACAGTTTTGATATCTTGTCTCGATAGAGACTTATGGACCTTATTATTATCTCGATGGCGATTGTCTTGACAGCGACTTGTGATGTGGGAAGCCACACGACGACATTAATAGTCCAGAAAAATTAACGAAAGGAAACCTACCTGTTATAGGAAGCCTTAAAGAAAAATCATGTGCATGTTATGTTTTATGCAAAATAGGTACAATGTAAGTTTTCAAAGAAAAGAAAAGCATGACTTATATGGGATCATTCACCGCATAGTCATTCATGTTATACATTAATTCTACTTACTGGGCATAAGCTTTGTTGATGCTTGACATGTCCCGACGTCGTATCAACACCACGTGCGATGACGCATAGTGCTAAGCTCTTTCTTGTTCGCCTCTGCCTAGACTGGTTGACCTGCAACAAGAGGGACGCCTTGGAGGCGAGTTGGTTAGTAAACAAGACAAGAGCTCTCTAATGCTCAAGGTAGGGGGTGCTCGATAGAGGTCGGGAACAAGTTAGTTGGGAAGGAGCTTGCTTGCTTCTAGAATGCAAGCAATGCATCCTATTTATAGGTTACCACTTGGACCGAGTGTTAGGTGGGTTTTGTCCATAACCTGAGTGTCACATCATGACGTGTCATATGGTAAATGACAAGTGTTGTGTCCCTCTGCCAGGGGATGAGCTCGCATCCGACAGTGAGTTATTTGCCATTTGTTGGCCAATGATAGCGAGTAACAACCTACTTCAGAATGATAATAGTCCGACCCGAGCTGACATTGAGTCCGAGGAGGCACCCTAGAGAGGTGCGACCCGAGGGAGCCCTGAGATACACCTCGGACAATATATCAAGCGTAATCAGGGTCAGTTATAAGCTCCATGTACCTTTGTCGAGCTGGGTGGCCGATCACCTAGAGTTTAGCTCCTCGGCGGTGGCGCCGAGCTCACCCCTAACAGTAGCCCCCAGTTTACCTGGTCGGTGTCCGGCCGGGTGGACTATGTCGAGTGGGTGAGGTCGGCTCAAGGAGGAACACCAAGCGACGTCCCGAGACAATGGTCGCAAGGATTGTCAAGGACACGCGTCGCTCTACGACCGACTGCGCCGCTTGTCAGGCGTAATGATCGCGCCTTTTCGTCTTCTGTGCCCAAATTTCCTGCGCAAAATGGCTATGAATAGGCCTCCATTTTCCGTCCTTTGCACATGTTATTGAGGCGATACTTTGCTCCTAAATTTTGACTGTGGAGCTATTAACTGTAACCCGAGAGCTTTTGGTTCCCGAGCACACTTTAGCCGAACAGGTAATTTCTAAGGAGCTCAAGAATGAGTGACTTGTTGGATTCTCAAAATGTAAATATTTCTTGGTCGGAGAGCAGCTTTGAGACCACATCGCCTCATGCGGACGTTAACACTAGGCGTGCACCGCCTAGACGGGAAGGAGCTACGCAGCTTGCACAAATATTGTGGCTCGACTTCTAGATTGTTCCCGAGCAGGAGTTCCTTAACTTGCTGGCTGGAGAAGGTCCGTGAGGCCATGCAGGGGCGAGGACTCATACATCGAAGCAGCAACCGCCGACACCTCCCGAGTTACCGCCCAGGAGAGGGTCGAACTAGGCAATGCATCCGACCTTCCGAGTACATCCGGGCGGCAATCCGGCGCCTCTGCCCCAGTTGTGGGCAGAGTTACCATCAAGATCTTCAACGAAAAGTGGTAGGCCGAAGAGGTAGAACAGGTCGGGATCCCCCCAGAGGATGAGGGCGTTAGGGTCACCCGTGTCCGCGGGGTGACCGCCTACAAGATCAATCGGCCAGGGCAGACTTCGACGGCTGCTTACTCCAGCGCGATGATAGAATCTGGCTAGTGGGCCTCCGTGCCGAGTTTGACATTCCCAACGACGTCGTCCTTGTCGCACCCGAGGAGCATGACTCCCCTTTGACTCTACCAGAGGGATTTATTACACTATATGTGGAGTTCTTTCACGCCGGGCTGTGCCTGCCATTTCACCCCTTTCTCCATCGGGCACTCAACGACCTTAACGTGTACCCGACTCAGTTAAACCCGAACAGCTATAGTTTGTTGATCGGGATGTACGTTCTATGGAGGTATTACCAACCTACTGAGATGCCGTGGGAGGCATTTAAACAAGTGTTCAAAATGAAGAAGCTTCTCCGGCAGTTCGGTTGGTATTATTTCACCGGCTTCAAGAAGGACTTCATCTTGGGCAACCCTAACTCGGACAAGCTCTAGAAATATGAGTGGTTCTACGTCGGGGGAAATTATTTAGCCCAAGCCGGCAAGGCCGTCCCTTAGGATTAGCGTGTCCCGAGGACATTTAAGCAGGGGCACATCTAGAGCAAACGGCCATGGGCCCCATGCGACATCATCAAGGTGGTCGAGGACCTCTTCGAGAAACTGGAGGCGTAGAGGCAGCAGACCTTTTTGCTTAGCAAGGAGATCCTCTCCCTCTATGGTTGGTTCGGGGGAACCAACAGAATAAATCCCCCACATAACCTTCAGCCTGCTCGGGCTACTAAGCATGTTACTGTCGCCAGCCCGGGGCCGAGCACAGTCCGATCCGGTCGGCCGATGAGGGAGCCACCATCATCCGATTCCAAGAGCTCCTCGGGTGGCTCCTTCAATGCAGGGCCGCTGGTCGCAGATGAGGACCACGAGGATGTGATCAAGCTCCTTTACCCGTCGCGTCTACTCTAGATCGGAGGTTGGTCCTGAGTTTTATTGTCTTATTTTTGGCACTTGTCGACCTAGTTCTGATGTGATTTTGTTTTTGTAGAGATGTCTTCTAGGCCTTAGCAGATAACCTCGAGGGAAAGGCGTGCCCTGATGGAGCGCCTCCGGGTAAAAGGCAAGGGCGTGGAGGTCGGGAAGAAACGTAAGCAGATCCCTCAAGCAGAGCGCCCGCCATGTCCCGAACCGCAACCCACAGCAGTCCAAGAACAGCAGCCCGAGCCGACAGGGACTAGGGCCTCTTCGAGTGCCACCCTTGAGGCTGACAGAACCTTGCCACCTACCCCAAGGAGACAAGCCGACTACCGAAAGCACATCCTTGAGCGCCTCGAGGATGCTGTTTCTCAAGACGACTTCTTAAGGAACCTCCGAAGTGAGGATTTTCACAGACTGTCCGAGGCAGCCTTTCGATCAACTGCCCTGGTAAGCGCATCGTCTTATAATCTCTTCCAATCACCTCTTATTGATCACTAACCAAACCCATTTTCCCAAACAAGCGCCTACATCCACATGGCCTATTCCACGAGGATGAAAGAGACCCACCATGAGAAGGAAAGGCATAATAGGGCCGTCCTCAGGCTTCGGGAGGTTAAGAAGGAGCTTGGTGAAAAGAACATCGAGTTAGATCAAACCAAAGCTTCACTGTCCCAAGCCGAGGAGGAGGCGAAGAAGACGAAGCAAGAGCTCGTAGAGGCGAGTAGGTCTACCGAGCTGGTCAAAGGTCAGCTCGAAGCTTCTCAGGCGGAGAATCATTGCCTTGTGGAAGAGCTCTTGGGCCGACTCGCGCAGGCCGTGGAGGAGTTCAAGGAGTCCTCGGAGTATGCCGACCTCTATTACTTCGGCATGGCAGACTTGAGGGAGGAATTGATCAGGCAGCACCCTGAGGCCACAGGTTTTAACTGGTTGGCCCTGATTGTCGAGTCTGGGCAAGCAGCAGCCCACAAGGCATCTGAGGAGGTCGTTGAAGTGGACGACGACAACGATGGGGACGAGCAAGGCGCAGGCGATGACGAGGCGGACCAGGCTATCGGAGAGTAGGGCGATGGTGGCAACGAAGACGATGCTGGGGACGGGGTCTAGGCTTAATCATCTCGTTCTTTTTGTTTCTGTTTTTGTATCTGGGCTCGGGAGGTGCCCGGTTAGTTGTACCTCTCCACTGCATTATAAACTAATGAAATTTCCTTTTCCAAGATATTGCTCCTCGGATTTTGAAATTCTCGGATAAGTAAAATGTGTCCATTAGGTAGGGAGTTCCTCGGGAGTGTAGGCACCTCGACTTAGGGTTGATTTGTAAATTTGGATCAAATTAGGTGCTCCTCGAAAAGAGCTTTCCAATACTCGCTCTCTGAAATTCTTTTTCAACCCAGTTTCTGTCGACTTGTTATCTTGACGATCACCCGAGTTAATCTAAGCACGTTGTGGTGATCCAATTAGATCACCCGTTTCTCGGTTGGGCAGAGCACAACAGCATGTGAAAACCCTTGCCCTATCGCCCCCCTAAACTTGTTTAAGTTGTTGGAAACTTGTCTAATGGTGGTCGAGACCTTATCCTACTAGGACGACTTTTTGCGGGCCGCCTATAGGTGGTAGACCAGATCGGCTGATTTCTGAGCAGCCCCCCAACATAATTGACGGTTGATAGTCTGTCTTCGGGAATTGTGTCTAGTCAACCGAGCTGGAGTCAAAGTAACCCTGTTCGGGATTTGATATTCCCTAAACACATATTGCTCAATGAAACAGTGTAGGAATTTACATTTCATTGATGTATGGTAATTACATTCTAGTCCTATTCAATAGGTCTAGTTACAAAAGAACGTAGCTAGAGGTCAAAAAGTGTTTCTGGCTAGTTTTAACAAAAGAATCTTTTCAGCAGCTCGGCGTTCCAAGGGTGGCCGAGCAAATTGCCGTCGGTGTCGGACAGCCTATATGTTCTTGGTCGTACAATGCCTACAACCCTGTAAGGTCCGTTCCATTTCGGTCCGAACGCTCCTACCTCGGGTTGGGGGACCGTAACTTTCTTTAACACCAAGTCTCCAACTTTAAAACTTCTCGATCGAACTCGCTTGTTATAATACCTAGCAATGACTTAATTCCAGGCTGCGTTACAAATGACAGTCCTGTTTCTTTCTCCTTAAGTAGGTCAAACTCTAACATCAAGGCTTCGGTATTTCAGATTTCATCGAACTACTCAATTTGGTAGCTTGGTAGTCCGACCTCAGTAGGAATTACAGCTTCTTCTCCGTACACGAGTGAGAACAGTGTCTCGCCCGTAGCAGTTTGTGCTGTTGTTTGATAGGCCCAGAGCACTTTCAGGAGCTCGTCAATCCATACTCCCTTAAGCCCTTCGAGCTTCTTCTTCAGGTTGTCCTTGATTGTCTTATTTACTGCTTCGACCTACCCGTTGCTCTGGAGATAGCTCGGGGAAGAAAAAACTTTCCTGATACTGAGCTGCTCGTAGAGGCGAAGCAAACTTGCCGCTTCAAACTGTTTGGCGTTGCTGGTTATGATGGTGTGCGGAATCCCGAACCGACAAATAATGCTTTTCCAAATGAAGCTGGTACATTTTGCCTCGGTCATGTTAGTGCACGGCTCCACCTTAACCCATTTGTTCAGGTAGTCTATAGCCACAATGCAATATCTAAATTGAGACCGGGCTGGCGGGAGGGGTCCGATCAGGTCATTGGCCCACTTCGTGAAAGGCCACCCCAAAGTTACCGAGGTGAGGGGCTCGACGTGTTGTACGGGCATCCTCGCAAACTACTGGCACTTGACGCATTTCCAGGCATATTTCTTACAATCTTACTACATGGTCAGCCAATAATAGCCCTGTCAAAGGCATTTTTGGGCCAGAGACCGCCCCCCGAAATGGTTTTTGTAGATGCCTTTGTGGATCTCCTTCATCAAGTATTGAACCTCGCCCGGCCCTACGCACCTGAGGCATGGGGTTGTATAGTCGCGTCAATATAATTTTCCATCGATCATCGAATACCGGGCCGAGTTGTTGTGGATCTGAAGTGCTTCTTCTTCATCGTCAGGCAATTCGGCTGTGGTCAGGTATCGGAGGATCGGTTCCATCCACGCGATTCCATTCTATTTGGCTATACTCGATACCGCTCCAGCTATACTTGGCTCGGGTGGCCTCTCAATAGGGATTGAAGTTAGGTCATCACCACCTAGGCCCAACACCAGTTGAGCGAGGGCGTCGGCCTGGGAGTTCTTAGACCTGGGGATTTGCTTGAAATCGCATGACCTAAGTTGGCCGAGCAGTAACATAACTTCTTTTAAGTATGAGACCATTGATTCCATTCGAGCTTGGAAAACTCCAGCTACTTGCTGGACGACCAGCATCGAATCACTATGGATAGTAATACAATCTATGCCTAGCTCTTTTGCAATCCGAAGTCTGGCCAGGAGTGCTTCGTACCCCGCTTCATTATTCGAAGCCTTAAAGTCGAACCTAAGTGCGTACAGTATTTTGTGCCCATCAAGGCTAATCAGCAGCAATCTGGCCCCTGAACTGTCTACACTAGATGATCCATCCACAAAGAGTCTCCATTCTTGCTCCAACGCAGGCTGGGGATCGCTGCAGGTAGGAACGTCATTTTCAACTTCAGGCGATTTCTCGACCAGAGGTGTGCCTTACTTGGCATCCATAAATTTGGCAATAAAGTCGGCCAGTGCCTGAGCTTTGATTACAGTTCTCGGGACAAAATGAATGCCATATTGGCCGAGCTCAACCGACCACTTGGCCATTCGACTTGATATCTCCAGACTTGGCAAAACTTATCAGAGCGGGAACTTGGTCGGTACTTTTATCGTGTGGCCCTGGTAATAAGGCCGCAACTTCCAAGCATATGTGACCAGGGCAAAGGCCAACTTTTCGAGTGGGGAGTACCTCTCCTCAACATCTTGGAATGCGTGGCTAGTGTAGTAGACTGGAAGTTGGGCTCCGTCTTCTTCTCGGACCAAAACTGAACTTATAGCCCTCTCAGAAACAACTAGGTAGGTAGTTAACGTTTCCCCTGGCAAAGGTTTGGATAGGAGTGGGGGCATGGCCAAGTACCTTTTAGGTTCTAGAATGCTTCCTCACACTCTCTGCTCCACTCAAACCTCCCCTTGAGTGCCTTAAAAAAGGATGGCACTTGTTGGTAGCTCGAGAGACAAATCTAGACAGGGCTGCTACCATGCTAGTCAGCTTCTGCACTTCTTTCACGGTCTGAGGTGAGTGTATGTTAACAACTGCTTGTGCCTTTGCGGGGTTGACCTCAATTCCCCGTCGGTTAACTAAGAACCCGAGGAACTTGCTCGAGCTCACTCCAAACACACACTTCGTCGGGTTGAGTTTCATCCCATACTCCCAGAGTATATCGAAGCTTGCCCATAGGTCCGTCATGTGATCCCCTGCTCGGACAGATTTGACCAGCATGTCGTCCACGTATACCTCTATTATTTTGCCGATTAGCTTGGCAAACATCTTATTGACGAGCTGCTGGTAAGTTGCCCCGACGTTCTTTAGTCCGAAGGGCATTACTACATAGCAGTAAAGCCCCTGGTCGGTGACAAAAGCCATTTTCATCTGGTCTTCCTCGGCCATCCGGATCTGATTGTACCCAGAGTACGCATCCATGAAGCTTAGCAGCTCATGCCTGGCTGTCGCGTCCACAAGCTGATCTATTCGGGGCAGTGGGAAGCAATCTTTCGGGCACGTCTTGTTTAGATCGGTATAATCGATGCAGACCCACCACTTCCCACTAGCCTTTTTGACGAGCACGATGTTTGCCAACCACTCCGGATACTTGACTTCTCAGATAAATCTAGCCTTGAGGAGTTTCTAAACTTCCTTGTTCATTGCAACGTATCTCTCCGGATTGAAGGCTCTTCTCTTTTGTATTATTGGCTTATGATTGGGCTGCACATTGAGGCGATGACAGATCATGCTTGGGTCTATGCCAAGCATGTCCTTGTGTGACCATGCGAATACGTCCCGGTACTCGACAAGCAGCTTCTCCAGGTCTGCCCGGATCTTAACTAGCAGCTACGACCCGAGTTGGACCGTGCGTTTAGGATGTTTCGAGTCTAAGTTGAACGGCAACAAGTCCTCAACAGGAGTTGCTCTTACCTCTTCCTCGGGAAGTCGGGGTTTAAAGTCAGACAGCAATCGAGACTACGGATCCATCGGGAGCTCTATCTCATTGGCCATGCAAATAGCTGAGACGTTTAGTTGCACGCTAGCTGCGCGGATGGAATTCTCATAGTAAGCTCGGGAATCCTTCTGGGATGACCGAATGGCTCCAACCCCATTCTCCGTAGGGAACTTCATGGCCAGGTGATACGTAGACAATATGGCCTTTAGAGCGTTCAACGTTGGTCGGCCATAAATGATATTGTACTTGAGGGTTTATCAATGACGAGGAAGTCAACGACACGAGTGACCTGAGCAGCTCCCTCTCTAAAGGTCATTGATAATGCAACCTTCCCGACCGCTCGGACACATTTGCTGGTGGAGCCGTATAGTGGAGTCTAGACCAGGACGACTGTAACATTACTGATCTTCATCTTGTCAAAAGCTTGTTTAAACAAGAGATCAGCCGAGCTGCCATTGTCCACGAGCACTCGTCGCACAATGTTATTGGCGACATGTAGCTCATAGACGAGGGCGTCATTATGCGGGTGGATCAACTTATCAGCCTCTTCCTCCGTGAATGTAATAGGGGTGTCTTGTTGGTGGCAAATTTTGTTTACATACTCGGACATGTTGATAAAATCACCGTGCTCCACCAGCCGAGCTTCTCGAACGTAAGTTCGCCGACTACTGGAGGTGTCCCCGGTAATAGGCCCGCCGTAGATCGTGTGAACAATGTTCAAGGGTTCCGGGGCGTTCCCACCATCGATACGTCGACGGTCTTGACCGTCTCTGTTCGACGACCCGTTTCTACTGGTATTGGTGGCCGGTGTTATAACCCGCTCGATGAACTCCCTTAGATGTCCTCCTCGGACCAGCCTCTCGATCTAGTCTTTCAACTGTATGCATTCTCAAGTGGTGTGTCCCACGTCCTTGTGGAACTCGTAGTACTTTACCTGATCGTGCTTTACCCTGCTGCCCTTGAGCTTAGGTGGGGGAACCAACAAATTTTTTCCGCTCACCTTGGTGAATACCTCGTCAATTGTCGCCACTAAGGGCGTGTAGCTCGGGAATTTCTCGGTAGGAGTTTTAGGCTTTTCGGTCTTCTCCTTCCTCAGCTTCTTAGGCTGCTCGACGACCACCTACTCGGAAGCCTTCTACTTCTTGTTCTTCTTTGTGCCGCTCATACCGGCCTCTTCTCTACGGCTCTTCATATATTCTGCCGCATCGGCGTGTCTTTGGGCATAGCCGACCATTTGTGAAAAAGTGCTCGGCTGCTCAAATGCTAGGGACCATGTAAGCTTCTCGTCTCAGAGCCCCCTACAAAAATGTGTTTGAGGGTCTCTTCTTCGAGATGCTTGACCTCAAGCGCTGCTCGGGTAAACTTATTTATGTAATATCGGACGCTGCCATCCCCTTGCTCGACAGCGTACAAGTACATTATTTCTTTTCTTCTACTCTTCGTGATCGAGAATGTCGCTAAGAAGGCATCGATGAGTTGCCAAAAAGATGTGATGGACGCCAGCTTAAGCTGTCTAAACCATTGCTGAGTTGGGCCCGTGAGGGTCAGCGAAAAAGCTTTGCACATTGCAGCGTCGCTGGCGTTCTGGAGAAGCATATGTCCCCGGAATAGCTCAACATGTTCGTCGGCATCTGTGGTCCCATCATAAGCCTTGATTTGTGGGACTTTGAACTTGGGTGGCATAGGGGCTCGCATGATCATGTCCGGGAATGGAGCATCCAAGGCTCCTGCGTCCTCCAAGCCGAACCAGTTATTGCAAATTTCATCAATTTGACATTGCAAGTCCTAGAGCTGCCGATTGTTTATGTCATAGGACAGTTCGACCCTATAGGGTGCTCCACCCTCGGCCCAGTCGTCAACTTCGGGTTCTTGGCCTCGTGGTATCCCCCAGCGCCCGAGCCTATCAAAGAGGCCTAAGAACCTAGGGTGACGGCGGCTGTGCCACCTACGGGCCGATTCGGCCTTCTTGGACAAGTTTGTTGTTGGCCGAGACAACGCGCATGGAGCTTCGAGTGCGTCCGGAGTCTGCTTCGTCAATGGGGCCAATCTCCCGTCCTGCTCGACCTCTAGCTTGGTTAGCTGGGGCTGGGGGAAGGAGGCCTAAAACAGCCTGGTGTTGTGCCTACTGTGCAAGCTGTTGGGTGAGCATCCGGACAGCGTTAGTGAGCTCCTGGATTGGGTCCTGCTCGACCGGGTCTAGTGCTTGCTCGGCCCGCGCCGCACTCCCTTGGCCACCGGACTAGGAGGTCGTAGCTCGTGGGCGGCCCCTAGGTCTGCCGGAGTTCTGAGGCCGGTTTCGCTGATCTCCTGACCCCTCCTATCAGGCAGTGTCATCCCAGACGTTCCCTCGAGTTACCATTGTGAACTAAGGATTGACTGTGCTTAGTACTTTAATTGAAAGGCGCAAGGGGCCCTCCTTCTAGCACCAAAATGTTGATGCTTACCGTGTCTCGGCGTCTTATCAACACCACGTGCGGTGGCACACGGTGCTTAGCTCTTCCTTGTTCGCCTCTGCCTGGAATGGTTGACCTACAACAAGAGGGACGCCTTAGAGGCGAGTTGGTTAGTAAACAAGACAAGGGCTCTCTGATACTCAAGGCAGGGGGTGCTCGACAAAGGTCGGGAACAAGTTAGTTGGGAAGGAGCTTACTTGCTTCTAGAATGCAATAAATGCATCTTATTTATAGGTTACCACTTGGATCGGGTGTTAGGTGGGTTTTTCTCATAACCCGAGTGTCACATCATGGCGTGTTAGATGGCAAACGACAAGTGTCATGTCCCTCCGTCAGGGGATGAGCTCGGATCCGATGGTGAGTTATTTGCCATTTGTTACCAATGATAGTGAGTAACAGCCTACTTCAGAATGATAATAGTCTGACCCGAGCTGACATTGAGTCTGAGAAGGCACGCTAGAGAGGTGCGGCCCGAGGGAGCCCTGAGATGCACCTCAGACAATATATCAAGCGTAATCAGGGTCAGTTATGAGCTCCACGTACTTTTGCTGAACTAGGTGATCGACCACCGGAAGTTTAGCTCTTCGGCGGTTGCGCCGAGCTCACCCTTAACAAGCTCACTTAGTTATGATGATGTAGATAATGACAATTCTTAGCATTAGCAGTAGGAGGCTAGGTAGCTGGCTGACGCTCTCCTCTAAACCTGTGGACTTGTGTATAAAGACAAAGTTGACCTGTTTTAGGACTTTTTCACTATTGCTTCCCTTTGAATGCCTTTAGAAGCTGTAGTTATGACATGGCTAATTTCATTTTGAGATTTGTATTATAATGTGGATATAACATCAGCTAGTTTAAGTTTGTAAAGTAAAGTTATACTTTAGTTATACAAAGAATTTCAAAGGTTCAAATTTTTTCATATTTTTATATAAACTTTATGTGTTTAATATTATAATTGTAAATAATTATGAGCAACAACGCTTAATATTAGTATGTTATGTATTTTAAATTTATATTAAGCGGGTGTTATAGAAATAAAACGGTTATTTTTATAATCCAAAAGAAAATAAAGTTGTGGTTTCAACGAATACGACTTTCCTTGTGTAAAGTTACATAAATAACTTTAAGCCTCGTAGTAGAGTAATATTCGAGGTGTTAGCAAGTGATTCGATTACTCTAGGGTTCCAGGTGAAACCAACCAAATTAATGTAGAAAAACTGACTGAACAACCTAGGAAGCTTCGGTGTAGTGGAGGATCGGGCGTCAACCCGAGAGGTACATGTTCAATAGTGAAGCTTACTTAGCTAAACTAGTTGAACATAATAAAGATCCTTACATTTACACATAAGCTATGAAGGACGTTGATTTAAAGCTCTAAACAGAAGCTATGAACACTAAGATGAAGTCTATGAAGACTAATCAAGTTTGGAAGCTTGTCGACTTTCTTGAATGGGTGAAACCCATAAGGTGTAAGTGAGTTTACAAGAGAAAAAGAGACGTAGATGGGAAAGTCAAAACCTATAAGGCTAAACTGGTAGCAAAGGAATACACGCATAAGAAAGGAATCGATTACGAGGAAACCTTTTAGCATATAGCCATTCTTAAGTCTATTTGCATTCTCTTATCCATTACTGTCGCTCTCAATTATGAGATTTGACAAATGGATGTCAAGACAGCCTTTTTGAATGGCAATCTTGATGAGATCATATGTATGGTACAGCTAGACAAGTTCAAAGCTAATGGTCAAAAGAATAAGGTATGCAAGCTGCTAAAGTCTATTTACGAACTTAAGCAAACTTCCCATTCTTAAAACATAAAATTTGATCAAGTGATCAAGACTTATGGATTTGAGTAATGCATAGACAAACTATGTGTTAATAAACACATTAAGGATGAAAAGATGGTTCTTCTACTGCTCTAAGTAAATGACATTCTGCTTATTAGCAATAACGTTAGGGCATTTTCATCGGTCAAATTATAGTTGACTAAGCAGTTTGATATGAATGACCTAGGCAAAGCTAATTATGTTTTGGGTATCTAAATCTTTCGAGATAAGAAGAATAAAATAATAGCTTTATCCCAAGCTGCCTACGTAGATAAAATTCTCAAGAAGTATGTAATGTAGAATTCCAAAAAAGGTAGGCAACAATCTAAGCCTAAAATTTTTCTTTCTAAAAAAAAATTCCAAATTCTAATAAAAAAAGGAAATACATGAGAAAGATGTCTTATGCTTCAACAGTAAGTAGTCGCATGTATGTTATGCTTTGCATACGACCAGACATATATTATGCGGTTGGGATATGAGTCGACTTCAGTCGAATCCAGGACCAAACTATTGGATTGCGGTCAAGCATATTTTCAAATACTTGAAAAAAGCTAGAGGTTATATGCTAGTGTATTATGATGAGGATCTAACACCTCTTTGATACACTGACTTGGATTTCCAATCTTGTCCAAATTGAAAAAGATCGACTTCAATTTCTATGCTTACTCTAAAAGGAAGCACCATTGGTTGGAGAAGTGTCAAGCAAGATTACATTTTAGATTCAACAATAGAGGCTGAGTATGTGGTAGCTAATGAACCTTCGAAACAATTTGTGTGGCTCCGTAAGTTCCTTGGGTACCTTAAGGTAGCTCTTGGCATGGATAAACTAATGTCACTATATTGTGATGTAGCGATAGCTGATACTAAGGAACCAAGATTTCACAAGAAGAGTAAATATATACATCGAAAGTATCATATAATTAACTGCTTCGTTAAGGATGGACATGTTGCAGTATGGAAGATCGCGTCTAAAGACAATATAGCTGATCCTTTATGAAGACACTACCGACGAGCGTTTTCAAGGAACACGTAGAGGTTATGTGGATGCAAAACATGTCATATTTACTCATTTAGGACAAGTGGGAGATTGTTAGACTATGTGCTATAAGAATTAAATGATGTAATAAGTTTTTAGAGATATTTAATCAATAAGAAGTTTATTTATTATTGTTTTCATATATCAAATGTTCTCTTTATATTTATTTCTGTTGAATATATAATAAGCAAACAAAAGTTTAAGACTGTCAATCTAAACCTTTAAAATCGTGCATATGATGAACAAATTATACGAAAGACAAGAATCTTAAAGGTAATATTCTAAATGATAAGATCCGTAATCGAAGGAATAAAGTTAGGCACTTTATTCATGCTAAGATTGTTATCTTGTATACATCCCTAACGAGAAATAACTTGTCTTAGTCATCGACTTTGTGAGTAGAAACATTGGTATATATTATCATAGGTGACAATATATTAGATTAGGATAAAAAGTTGAATTGATTTAATTAATAATTTCGTTTGTTTAAATAAATTCACTTTAGACAATCATATACTTCATGCCTTATTTATGAAATAAATTAATGGACTCGTATACTTGACTTGTGTCTTTTGATATACCAAAAGGTGACATCATGATTTGATGATAGGATGAATACTAGTATATTAGAAACATGACTCTTGATTGATTTAGGCTCATTATTCATAGATATAAAATCTATAACTCTTTTGTAAGAGTTAATGATATTCTCTTATAGGCATTATCTTGTAATTAGAAGACTAGAGCGCTAATCTTTTAAATACACAAGTGTAATCAAATGGTACATTATTTATGGATAGTAAGTTTTTTAATGGTGAGATAATAGAACCTAAAATAAAAATAATCAAGAAAGTAAAGCGGAACTTATCTTTAAGCCGATTATGAATATCCTATAGAGATTTGATCATGATATGTCATGGATGATTAGCTTATTAAAGCTTTGTAATTTCATATAGTTCGAGAGTGCAGCTCTAAGCTTTTTGTAGAATATCGTTATAGTTGATAATTATAATATATATGTAGTTAGGATATGTTATTTTATAATTTTAAGAGCTTGAACTACATATGTTAATCAGGTCCCCTTTGCTTACCCATAATGATTCCTAGAACGACACAGCATGTTTTTCCAATATATTTGTGACTTATGTTAAGTATTAAATTGACTGAAATTCGATAAATTAGATTTAATAATTCATGTTAGTTTATTGGTTGAATTAATTTTGTAAATTAAGTCAAGATAAACATATTAAATTATTTGGATAATATTTTATTTGATATATGATTATCTGAATATAACTGTTTTAATCAAATAATTTCTTTATTGGATTATTTGAATTAAAACTTATGCTCTATCTAAGATCTTATGTAAAATAAGATATTCTGAAATTTCTAAATTATCGCTCAGTTGGCAGCTGGTTGCTAAGTTGAGTAGGCTAATCGCATAGTTCAACAAGCCAACCGTGCGATAATCCTATAAAGCATTTGTGACACTTTTTTGATTAAAAGTTGATCTAGACTCAAATTTTAAAACCTAATTTGATAGAAATTAACCCCAACTTCGACCACTATGTAAAAGGAACTATTTTTCATTGTTTCTTAGATTATTTAAGAAGTATAGAGAGTATTTTAGTGAGAGAAACTCTGAAACTCCCAAAGAGCTATTGTTTAACATATGAAACCTTAATTCTTGGTTTTCTCAAGTGGTTAGAAGAAAAATCACCGAATGAAGAGCTGTATGGTGTATGACCACCCACATTCCGATCGTAGAAAAAGAATAGCAAAAAAGACCAGTTAGTTAAGGTTCTTTCGGAACGTTATTCTTTAGTTAGAGTTTATTAAATTGACTAAAATTCGATAAATTGGATTTAATAAATCATGTTGGCTTATTGGTTGAATTAATTTTGTAAATTAAGTCAAAATAAACATATTAAATTATTTGGATAATATTTTATTTGATATAAGATTATCTGAATATAACTGTTTGAATCAAATAATTTTTTTATTGGATTATTTGAATTAAAACTGATGCTCTATCTAAGATCTTGTGTAAAATAAAACATTTTGAGATTTTTAAATTATCGCTCAGTTGGCAGGCTAGTTGCTAAGTTGAGTAGGCTAATCGCATCGTTCAACAGGCTGACCGTGCGATAATCCTGTTAAGCATTTGTGACACTTTTTTGATCAAAAGTTTATCCAAACTCGAATTTTAAAGCCTAATTTGATAGAAATTAACCCCAACTTCGACCACTATGTAAAATGAACTATTTTTCATTGTTTCTTAGATTATTTAAGAAGTATAGAGAGTATTCTAGTGAGAGAAACACTGAAACTCCCAAAGAGCTATTGTTTAACATATAAAACCTTAGTTCTTAGTTTTCTCAAGTGGTTAGAAGTAAAGTCACCTAATGAAGAGCTGTACGGTGTACGACCACCCACATTCCAATCGTAGAAAAAGAATAACAAGAAAGACCAGTTAGTTAAGGTTCTTTCTGAATGTTCTTCTTTAGTTAGAGTTTCTACAATTTATGCACTTAGCATATGTACTTAGTATATTAAACTTATTATTTGAAAAAAACTTAGATTAAAAAAAATTTAAAATTTCACCACGCATCATTTTGCAACAATTTTGTGGGGGATTTTTTTTCTCCTAAGCTCTTTTATGTGGTTGAAATGACTTGTTGCAAAAAATAATATTTTTTTCTTGAACTCTTTTTTACTTAATCTATATTGTTCCCTAAAACTTCTTTTATGTTTGTATTTTTTCCCAAAGTTTGAAGAAAAAAAATTGACATGAAAAGCCAAACAAAATTGGACGAAAGGAGGTAATTTGCTAACAAAAATAGTAACACATTCTAGAAGTTAACGAGCAAAATAATATAAGTGACATAGTTTGAGAGGAAATATAAAAACATTCTGTAAAAAAACCATTAAAAAACGAACGGAGTTAAATAGCAGGAGAAAGCTTGCCAACGGAACAAAATTTAAAGGAATTAAGTAATACATTTTAAAAGTCAAGGGACAAAGTGACATAAGTGATAGAGTTTGAAGAGTAAATGTGAAAATATTCTTTTAAATTATTAGATATGATCAAAATTTTATTTTTTATAGATCTAACTATTAAAAAAAGATACCCATGTCAGTTTTCTTCTTACCAAAATCTCAAAGAATTAAAAAAAAAAAAAAGAAAAAAAAAACTCTCTGTTGAGCAGAACATAGCTAACCGTAAAATGGGTTATCAGTTATCACAAGCAATAACCCACAACGTAAAGCAAGCCATGAAATCAGACAGGTGTCAAAATATGTTGAAAGCTTGAAACCAGAAAATCAGCGTTCTAAACGTCTCCAGGGCATGATTTGCAGCTCCTGCAACCTATACGGGGAAGAAGGACCAGAATGTGCAGCTGTGCACAATTTCATACATCAGCTTTTAGCTTTGTAAATTGGCCAGCTATTGCCATAATGACAATTATAAATTTCTAGTTATGGTAACGTTGATCATTTTGTCAACGCCAGGTAC
>CAMOHE010048090.1:0-10609 GCA_946598075.1 Artocarpus hirsutus
TTAAATGACCTTTTTTTTTTTTTTTTTTTTTGCATAAAATAAAGGTTTCTTTTGAACATCGAAACTGTTCCAGCTTTTTTTAGAGAAAAGAGAAAAATGACTGTATCGAGGAGATGGACCTAACCAAGGTGGAAACAAAAAAAATTGAAACTGTTTTGATGCTCAAAAAGTTAGTTTTTTGATGCCCAAAAACCCAAAAAAAAAAAAGGTCATTGATTAAATAAAATTAGTTTTTTGATGCCCAAAAACCCAAAAAAAAAAAAAGGTCATTGATTAAATAAAATTTTTTAAAAAAGTCATTTTTACAATTCCTCCGTCTTTAAATGGGAAAATTATAATATATATTAACGGATGAAAGCTAGTAAATTTGATGGAAATTTAGTTTTATTGATATATTGAGCTTCCTTAATCTAATCATAATTTACAGCAGCGAAGTACTATGAGTAGCACTGGAAACTAAAAAAGCAATGCAAATGTAATAAAATTTTATCATCAAGATTTTGATCAAAATTTTATTGTTAAGAAATGTTAGAAGTTTTACATGATTTTCATATTATGCCAACATACAAATTTTACTTTCACGGTGCTGCCATTAGATGATCTAATGTTTGGTTTCATCACAGCTATAATAAGAAATCATTATAACTATATCGATTATATTTTCAATATTATTTGCATAACTATCTCGCAAACATAATAAAGTACATACAAACTTATAAAAATGTATTTAATATCAAAAGAAGTTATTATAGTGGGTTGAAAAGTATTAGGTAAGTTTATATGTTGATTTAAACAATGTATTTATCAAGATATTACCCTTAAATAGTTCTGAAGATAAATTGGATATTGTTAGTTTAGCCAACTAGTATTGATTCATGTGTAAACATAACATTAATTTATAATGGAGAATACACGTGTATCAAAACCTTCAGGACTAGATCTCATGTGAGAACTCCATATGAACTTTTCTTAGTTTCCAAGTTCATGAAATTGAAAGCTCAAAGCTACTCATTTGAGTCACACCATGTCTGCTTACATTTCTGAATATCGTAGACAATTTATGGATGCTTCAAGACATATATCTTTTTCCATCCTCGAGGTTGAGACTTAAAAATATGAATAAATATTGGGCAAACGTCAATAATGTTGTAAACATTTTCATACACCTATATACGTAAAGGATGTAAAGGGTTCGATGATGCCAACCCACTGACAGGATGACCACTATCACTTCTTGCACTTTTTTGATTATTTTCCTTTTACATATATATATATATATATATATAATATTTTTATTCTTATGCAAGAAAGATTTCCACTTGTGAAAAAGAAATTCTTTTTAGACTTTTGATTATTAATTTCTTTATTTTTCCTCTCCAGTTTCCATGTTAATTTTCTAATATTGATTAGTGACACGTGAACGGTATCCTTTTTCATACTTTTTGGTTTTCTTCTCTTTTTTCAATTACTTATGTGGGTACACAGGATGCACACGTTAAGATGTATTTGAAGCTTTTATAATGTATATTACAAATAAAAAAATGAATAGAAGAGAAATTTTATTTAAAGATTCTAAAAGGAGAGTTGCACGGATAACTAAAGATATGCATTTGTTTAATTTTGATTTTCAGTTTTTATTTTTTGAGTTTAACGACCTTTAGATCTATGACATATACTGTTTCGCTCCTTTAGTTAATAAATTCTCTAATCTTAGACAAAATATAGTAAGAGAATATCGGTTGTAGTTTTAGGAAGAGTCAAGTAGGGAAAGAAATAAATCTAAAAATATTTTCTTTTTGTCTAAAGTAGCAAAAAAAGATTTTGATTGGTATAACAAGTTATTTTGGATTAATTACATTGACACTTTATGTGTTTTGTTAAAACAATAAAGACACTTTCTAAACCGAAACTATTTATGCCAACACAAATGTTTTAGGTTTGGACTAAAAAAATGAATAGTGCAACAGTGGGTACCTTTTACTATAGCTAAAGAAAAGAATAAAGATATTTCTTTCTTCGTAAATACTGTAAAATATTCATTTCTTTTTTAACTTTTATATATATATATATATATGCGCTCATACTTTTATACAATATATAAACAGTATTATTTTTTTTATAAATAATTCTTTTTGTACTGTTTACTCACATATTTTTTTTTGACTTGTTTGGTATTGTTTTAGAAGTTTTGAAAATATTTTTGTAAGCTTTTTGAGGTAAAATTTAAAAATACATTCAGCATAATTTTTAAAATATTTTTATTTTTTAAAATAAAATTATTTTTATTTATTTTAAAACATTATCATGAGCCTTATTTTTAAATATTTTTAACGGTATGTTTTCCAAATATTTAGTCCCGAGTGAATTGCAACTTTTCAATTGACAGAGATTGTTAGGCATATCAATAAAAATAAGAAAATAATCTTGTCAATAAAAAGATAATAATTTAATTACCGAAAGGATTGTGCTCAAAAGATGCTAGGAAAATTGAACTATAGTCTCCATTGTCAATTCCATCATTTTCTCCAAATAAAAAAAAAATCAATTTCATCTGGCAACTTTGCAGCCAACACGTAATACCGTTTCTTCCTCTTCGACGACATGAACCAAAAAGGGCAGCGGATCTGATCTTACATCCACCTCACCATTGTGCCCAATTCCGTAATTTTACTTTCCCAACCGAATTTCCAAAACTACCCTTTCCACGCGTTCTTCAGTGACCGCGAGTACAACTCCCTCTCACGACCCCGCGACTGTGGATTTGTCCGTTCGTCCTCGGCTGGCAAAAAAAAAAACTCTATAAAACCCAAATCCTGCCCCAAATTCTGGACTCACCATTCCCGGTTGCACACTTACGCAGAAGAAGGCTCCTGATCTCTCCTCTCTCCTTTCTCTCTCTAGAACTCTCTCTTTCTCTCTCCTCTTTTTCTTCTTTTTCACAGAAAGAGAAACATCCTCCGATCGCTTGCGTCTCTTATTTGGATTTCCCCACTAACCACCTAATTTCTCTCAACCAAAAGCCGTAGATTTTTCTGCAACAAAATTTTGCAGAGAAAAATCTGACGGCATTTTCACCTCCAGATCCGATTTCCTTCGAAGAATCGGAGGAGAGAGAGGAAGAAAACAAATTATTTTATTTTGTTCGAAATTTGAAAAAAAAGGAAAAAAAGACGATCTGCATGAGCTGGTTTGGGAAGCCGGGGCTGATAATATTGAATTCCAGTTCAAATCATTTCATAACGTGTCTTTTAATCTTTATTCTCCATTTTTCTCCTCAATTGCCTCCTTTTCTCTTTAATTTCGACAAGAAATCCATAGACCCCTTGTTAATTAACTCCTATTTTAATTCTGATTGTAATTTTAATCCGAATAGTAATAATCCCAGTCGATTATCGTTAGATCATGGAGTCTGGAAACAGGAGTAATCGCCAGTTGCGCGGAGGTTCTTTTATTTTTATTCTTTATTTTTTTCTGTTTATTTAGTTATTTATTTTTTTGGCTTAATTTTGCTGTTTTAATGGTTAATTTAAGCTTTTGTTAATAAAGTATTCGGATAAAAAATTGTTTTGAAGTCAGAGATTTTGAAAATTTTTTTCTTAAATAATTAATTTGTATAATGTAGCTGCTTGCAATTCCAATGTGGAGAGGACGAAGACGACGTCGCCGTCAGTAATCGTCATAGGGGGTGGTATCGGTGGTCTCTCAGCAGCGCGTGCTCTTCACGATGCCTCGTTTCAGGTAAAAGGACTTCCGTTGTTTCAAAATATAAGATCTTTTATCATGTTAGTTACATACTTCACTGTCTGAACCGTATATGACATACTATTTAGGTAGTTCCGCCAATGGAGGTTGAATTTAGGGCAGTATGAATATCATCCTTTTTTTTTTTCTTTTTTTAAAATATTTCATAGACAATGCACGAGAATTATAGATATTGAGGATGAATGCTTGTCTGGCTTCTCAAATTCCGGTGGCAGAATATATTTATGATGGTCCTTAGTGATTCTTTAAGTAATTCATTATGTTTTGGTGGGAGCATAAGAAAACATAATCATAAAGGATGCAGAAAATTTAACTCCAATTGCTAAAAGCTACTTGGTAGAGAACATATTTTGGAGGGAAGTTTTTTAAGGTCCAAAAGTGCTTGAATGAATCAGCTGTTGTCTGTTGTAGTTGAGCTATTATGAATAAAATGTTTTAGAGAGTTTATTTTCAGGTCGTAGTGGATACTATGCCCATATGTGAATCTGTTAAGTGGCACTACTTATTTTGTTGTCCTTTTGTTGTTTCAATGGTCTGGTGTTGGAATTTTGTTGATCAGGTGATGGTGCTGGAGTCGCGGGACCGACTTGGAGGTCGAGTTCACACAGATTACTCGTTTGGTTTTCCTGTCGACCTAGGTGCATCATGGTAAATCTGTTTATTCCTAAATGTTTTCTGGTGCTAAGATTTTTGAATCTTCTGAATTTGGTATTTTATAGATCTGATTATTGTGCTTCAGGTTGCATGGAGTTTGTAAAGACAACCCATTGGCACCATTAATAGGGAGGCTGGGTTTGCCCCTGTACCGTACTAGTGGGGATAACTCTGTTTTGTATGACCATGATCTAGAGAGGTACTTTATGTTTTTTTTTCTCTTTAAGTTACCCACTTCATAATTAATTTCCTCCAACTTACACCAGCCACTTCAAACCTTTCTTTTTCTTTTTTTTTTTTTTAAAGGTTGTTTGGCACTTCGTTTGTAACTAAAGTTTTGAGTTCAAGAACTGTACCATGTGATAGCTTTGCATTGTAGCAACTTTCTTTCTTTTACTGTAGATGAGTTGAAACTGCTAAACGGACACTACACTTATTGGGTGTTTGGGAAGTGTAGTTAGTGACTTCAAATTTGTTGTCGGGGTTGGCTAGCTTATCAATCTTATTACTACAAAAACAGAATAAGCTTCTCCGGCTGCTATAAATTTGATCCGAGTTCATATCTGATTGTGTGCCATATAATTGCTCAAAATTTCAGAAGAATAGTATTTTGGAGTATCTAGAGAGATTCAAACTTCCTTGTTGCTGTGAACTTGCAGTTTTGCACATTAAAATTAGTTTAAGTCTAATAAAAGCATATGCAATGGCTCTAATAATTAACATCTTGAAGATGCAAGGAACATTTGTAATTAACCTTGTCGTGTTGTCATCCTTCCACTTCTGTTGTTTAGAAATCTCATTTTTGATGAGTTTGACATTTTCTTCTACTTGTTCACTGTTCACTGAAGCTTATCATGTTTTCATAATTTCTCTGCAGCTATGCACTCTTTGATATGGATGGAAAGCAAGTTCCGCAAGAGTTGGTTACTAAAGTTGGTGAGGCATTTGAGAGCATTTTGGAAGAGGTATGTAAATTGACTAGTCCATACCACTGATTTTTCTTTTAGCTTTTGGGCAGTAGAATTCCAATTATGGGAAATAATATTAAATGCAGCCCTGTTGTTTTTACTTGGTCATTGGAGTTGCTTATAAAACTTGAGGCTACAATGTTACTTTTCTTCCCTTTGAGCATCTTTTGAGCCTGTTCTTTTCTGCAATGCAGACAGATAAAGTAAGACAAGAATTCAGCGAGGACATGTCCATAAGGCGTGCTTTCTCAATTGTTTTTGATAGGAGACCGGACTTAAGGTTTGATGAAATAGTGATGCCAGAAAGTGTTTCACTATTGTAATTTTGGACATTCTATACGTAGTTATTGAAATTGTTCTATGACTACAGGTTGGAGGGGCTTGCCCATAAGGTACTTCAGTGGTATTTGTGCAGAATGGAAGGCTGGTTTGCTGCGGATGCTGATACAATCTCACTCAAATGTTGGGATCAGGCAAGCTTTTGATCTATCGCAAAATTTAAATTATAATTCTTTTCTGAGTTTTATGGTGGAATAAGGGATTAGATTAGTGGGTTATGCACAGTTGCTTATTGGAAATTGACACTCGTGCTAAATTTGGATTTTTGTCTTTTTGTTGGGACTGAGATTATTTCTAGATTTTGGGAGTGCAAGTTGGGCAAAGATGGATCAGGTTGGAGGTCAACCCTTGCTAAGTTCCAGATTCAAACCTTTCAACCTTAACCCTAGCCCAACTTGAGGTTCAATCCATACTTCTCAACCCTAGCTCAACTTGTATTCCAACTTTGAAGCTTATTTTCGACTTGTGGTTGGTTTACAATTGAAATCAAGAATAACTCTTTTATTCTCAAGTCCGCACAGTGGTATTACTTTTAACTTTGGTTGATTAGGTTCGGTTGACTGTTATTTTGTCAGGATTCAGTGGTCAACTATTTCAGTTAACAGTTAATAAATGAACAACTGTAAGAAGAGAAGAGAAGTTAAGAGGGAAAAAGATTCGCATAAAATAGATTTAATATTTTATTTCATAAGAAAATTTTCACGATACTCAAAAGTACAGAATCGAAGAAATACTTTATCTGAGAATTGTGGTTTTGCAAAGACGATACAAAACATCACTTTCTGAAAGTGTTGCAAACTTGAAGTTTAATGTAGAGCTAGAAATTCTGTTCAATGTTATCAAAAGTCAATGTTTTTATTACTACTATTATTATTTTGTGGTGGCTTGGGAAGGGGGAGGTGGAGTCTTTCTTTTGTGCCTACTAATGTAGAAAATGGCCACGTATGTGCTGTAACTTTGTTTGTGGGTTCATATATACAGGAGGAATTGCTTCCTGGTGGTCACGGACTGATGGTCAGAGGATATCTTCCAGTTGTTAACACCCTTGCAAAAGGCCTTGATGTTCGCTTGGGCCACAGGTATAAATTGCCTTCCGATCCCTCATTTCCAATTGTGTGGTTCGGTAATTGGTCTATGACATAATCAACTTCTATCATTCTTGTCTTCAGGGTCACAAAAATTGCAAGGAGATATAACGGAGTGAAGGTAACGGTAGAAAATGGGACGAATTTTGTGGCAGATGCTGCTGTTATCGCAGTTCCTCTTGGTGTGCTAAAAGCAAATATCATAAAGTTTGAACCAAAGCTTCCAGATTGGAAGGAATCTGCTATTGCTGATCTTGGAATTGGGATTGAGAATAAAATAGTATTGCACTTCGAAAAGGTCTTCTGGCCAAATGTTGAGTTCTTGGGAGTGGTTGCGGAGACGACTTATGGGTGCAGCTACTTTCTAAATCTCCACAAGGCAACTGGCCATCCTGTCCTTGTCTATATGCCTGCGGGGCAGCTTGCTAGAGACATTGAAAAAATGTCTGATGAAGCAGCTGCGAATTTTGCTTACTTACAACTAAAGAACATCCTTCCTGATGCTTCTGACCCAGTAAGCCTTGGTCCTTGAAATTTTTTGTCTTTTTGTTATTACTGCATCTTATAACCATCCAAATTCTTAGGTGGATTTGTCCCTCCTTATTTATGCAGATTCACTATCTTGTTTCGCATTGGGGAACAGACATCAACTCTCTCGGGTCCTATAGCTATGATGAAGTGGGCAAATCACATGATTTGTATGAGAGGCTAAGGATTCCAGTCGATAACATATTCTTTGCTGGGGAGGCAACAAGCATGGACTATCCTGGGTCTGTGCACGGTGCGTTCTCAACTGGACTGATGGCTGCTGAAGACTGCAGGATGCGCGTCCTTGAGCGTTACGGGGAGTTGGATTTGTTCCAGCCGGTGATGGGCGAGGAAAGCTTGGTGTCTGTCCCCCTTTTGATCTCCCGCATGTAACTTCTAGACTGAAACCCGCTTATAAAGATATATATAAAACTTTGGATCGAAGAATGATTAACATAAGATCTAGATGGCACGTTATTGCCATTTGATTTGGCCTGGCTGGGGAAATTCGTTTGATAATTCTCTTTTCCCCTTTGATTAACCAGTCCAAACATTGTTGTTTACGATGTGTACTGTCTTGTATGGTTGCGTTGGTATTGGGCATTATAAATTATATAAATCTAGTCTTGCTTGTCGTGTTAGACTGTATAAAGTTGTGTATGTAGTTGAAAATGCCCTATTTGCAAGTACATCTAGTTTATGTACATGTATACTTTTTCTGATGCTTCCAGATAAAAAGAGAATCAAGAGCGGAAAATAGGACTGCTGAAGACGGAAAAGTGAGAGAGAGAGCATAGGATTTAAGAGAGTGCAAGAATTGAGTAACAATAATCTCCATGTTTATTCATAAACAATTTTTTAAATTAAAATTACAATCATTAAGATATTCTAATAGTGTTTGAAAGGGTGGAGGGAATAGTTCATTAGAATCACTTTTACTGTAGCATATGAAAGCTTTATATTGTAGCGATTTTTTTTATTGTTATTATAGTATGTGAGGGTTTTACATTGTTTACAAATGAAAAATTGATGAGAACCATTTTTACCAAACATAAGGTAAATAGTTCCAAGAGATGAACATACTCTCAAATAAATCCTAACATTGAACATAACTTTGACGCCTGTTCAAGTCCCATAAGCTTTATGTTCTTCTCATCACCGTAATTCTGTGGAAAATAGCTCTCATAAAACGAATTATCAAACTTCTCCTAAGTTATTGTGTTGAGTTTGTGTGGTCTCCTAGTCTGTTCTACTGAGTTTGCTCGTCCCTCAAAACTTACAGGTCACGACCTCAATCCGTTTTTTTGGGCTAAAATTCCCATCGTGTTCAAGCGCTTGAGAATAGAATCAATCCAATATTCTGCGTATTGGGGTCCTTCCCCATCAAAAGTTGAAATAGATGCCCTTCTGAATTCCCAAAAATACCCTTGTTTTTTGTTACCGTCTGGCTGCTTGTTGCAGGCTCGTGTTGCTGTTCCTTGAAAGGCTACATACATAGCGTTTCCGTCCGAAATGGCCGGAGGATTCATGACTCCCGATGTGACGACATTATTTCTTCTGAAAACAAAATAAAATTAGACTGTTAGGAGTAGTCTTTATGTTTTTAAATCAAAGGTTCAAAAACCTAGGCTTTGATATAACTTTGTCACGCATAAAAAATTAAGGTGATAACGTAGAGGTTGAATTAAAATCAACTTTAAAGAAAAGGTTAGAAAATTTATAAATAAATAAAAACTCTGAAATAAGCATCAAGACATAAATATATATTTGCTAACTAAGTCCTGTCTTTTTTATAGTTTCAAGTTTGAGTAAAATATTGAGAAAAGGTGGTTTTATCCTTAATCCAAAATAAACCTAAGTCAATTCATTTTAGATTTTTGAAAATCGTTGTAAGTAACTTTTTTTTATCAAAGAGAAGGGCATTTTTAAAAAAAAAAAAAGGAAAAAGAAAAAAAAACCTGCATAAAAATCATAAAACAAACTTTGGTATCAATTTAGGGATTTCCATGGACATCCCATAATCGAAGAATGTGTGGCAAAAGCGAAATAATCTGTTATACAACAAAAATCCAGCCACAATCCAAAAATAAAGTATGGGAACTACAAATTATTACATGCCTTAACTAAAATACAAATAAATTGCAAAAGAAGTAATAACTTACTCCACTTGAGGAACGCACTTGCCTCACAACTCCTAGTATAATTGTCTACTCGTAACCATTCTTAGCATCACTTAAATGGGGATTAAAATTAAAAAAAAAAAAAACAGAAAAATAAGCAAAAGGCTTAGTTTGATCTTAGTTTGATTTGATCTAGTACAACATAATAATTAAATAAAACTAAAATTTAAATAACAACGGTTACAAGAAATTTCAGTTTTCTTAACTCACTTTTCTATGATATATACCCACATAATATACTTATTGTGCAAATCTAAATCCTCTACGCTAGAAAGTGCACTTGATCGAGCTTTAAAGACTTGCCTCCGAGATTACTCTCTACATAAACCGATCTCTAATGGGCTGTTATGCAAAACTAATGGTCTAGAGGCATGCACTCTTAGACAACGTTTGAAATCCATTTTGCTCATAATTTCTTATTCCAAATCTAAGGGGCCGTTTGATTAAGGGATTTTTATGATTCACTTAACTCAAAAGAATACTGGGGTATTGAAAGACCTTAAAGTCCTCTTTTGGTGCCTGAAACAAGTCTAATATTTGAATCACTCTTTGGGTCCTCAACTCTAGTTCTCTTGAGTTTAGGGTCCCCCTTGTTTCTTGGGACTCCAATTACTGAAGAACAGTGGCAGGTCCCTGCATCTGAATTAAAGGAATCTTTGCCCACTTTTGTTTTTTTACTGTTGAGGGTTTATTGCTCTTGCAATAAATCCCCCAACGCTGAAGCTGGTATGGGTTAATCGTTGCTCATTTTTGCCTCTCTCTCTCTCTTCCCCTTTCTCTTGCTCTCTCGTAGCTAAAACGGTGACCCTAGGACCCTTTGCTTTGTCCTTGTGCCGTCGAATCTCTCATCCCTTTCGTGGATGGACATTGGCCAGGCGTAAAGCTTATCGGCCCCCCGTGCATCTATGACCTGTTATCATTGTCGATGGCGTAATAGGGCAAGACTACTACTCTCGCGAGTTGCTCTGCTTCAGGCAAAGCGTACCCAATCATCAGTGGGCTCAAACACGGTACTTTTTTCTGTCTCAAAATGTGATTCTAATTGTTTTTTTTTTTTGTTTCTCTTGAAATTTGTTGTTTGGGATTGTGGATT